>CAUYON010098107.1:0-39775 GCA_963573935.1 Arctocebus calabarensis | reverse complement strand
GAGTTTTCAGTCTTCAGAGAAGCCAAAAGGTCTTCAGTTCCTAAAGCACTGGTTACAGGTGAGACCAGGTTGCCCTGTCCCTGAGCAGGAGTGTTTCAGTGACCAGGTCAGGAGGCTACTACCCACCACTGCTCCAATGCCCGTACCCACACACTGACCCTGAGAGGCCTGGCCAGGGGACCCAGGCCAAAGGCCCAGCCGGTCTCCAGGATTCTCCAGATTATGGTCTGGGCCTAGAGCCAATTTCTGGAGTTTTCTTTGAATGTCTGGAGCTGCTTGAGTGATAAATTTGTCTTTTAAAATAATCTGACCCTCCATGGAGTCAGATGTCAATTGGGTATGTTTTCTCATTGCCTCCCTATGCCTCTTTTTTTTTTTTTTTTTTTAATTAAATCATAGCTGCATACACTAGTGTGATCAAGGGGCACAATGTTGTGCTGGTTTCATATATAATCTGAAATGTTTTCATCAAATTGCTCAACATAGCCCTCATGACATTTTCTTAGTTATTGTATGAAGAAACTATTACTAAGTGAAAAGCTACGATACCTCGGAAAAGATAATGTAAAATCCTCTGCCACACATAGGGCAATAAATGGGAATGTTTGTCAGAAGAGAACACAGGGGTGTGGCTGAACAACTATTTGAGGGTGAGACCCACAGCAACCCAAGCAGGCTAATAGTGCCATCAACACTCATGTGGACTTTATAACTGGAGCTCAGATGACTTTTGAAATCTGTGCTTTTTCATTTCTTTCATTTGAACTGTCATCGCTGCTTGCAATGTTTCTCTTCTTAGAAGTCTACTCTTTGTCCTTCAGTGGTGACTCAAATAGCATCTGGAGGATGGTGTTTATGAACTGACAAGGTGTGCATTAGTTATCAGAAAAGGACTTGCTCTTGCCTGTACTCATCCACCATGAAGCGTCACCTCCTTCCTGTCAGTGACTGAGACAGACGTTCTTTTTTTTTTTTTTTTTCAGCCTTCATGGCAACATATCAATGTATTTTGCAGTTATGAGAAAAGACACATGGAAATTTATAATAATGGGAAAATAAAAACTTCTCCTTTTCCCGCTGATGAAGTCAGGTGAGGGAAGAAGAAAAATCAGACTGATATTTCCTATGTGAATCTCAGCCAGAGCTTTGACCATAGTGTAACACCCATGGGTTTCCATTAAGGCAGAGCCAGGCTCACATCGAATCATGAACTTTCTGCCTAATAAATGTAGAGTGAAGTTTCTTAGAAGGATCTGAGAAGGATATCCTTCCATGAAACTAATTAATTAGTGGCCAAATTAATTAGTGTTTAAGTTTCCTAAAGGGCCAGGCATGGTGGCTCACGGCTATAATCCTAGCACTTTGGAAGCAGAGGCAGGTGGATTGCTTGAGCTCAAGAGTTCAAGCAAGATCAGCCTGAGCCAGAGAGAGTTTCTTGGAAGGATTTTGGAAGGAGCATGGAAAGATGAGAGGTTTTTGTCTTCACTCCCCACCAACCCAGAGGCATTTGAGGAAGGATTCAAATATGAGTTGGAATCTGGAACCCACAAGGAAATGTGACAGGCAAGGAATTCTCAGAGTAAATGAAGAATTTGCAATAAGAAAGACACATGACAGTGAATTTGAGTTGTGTGTCTGTCTCGTACAACCCTGAATCACTGCGCTCTGTAAGTGGTTTTTAGGGAAATCCAGGAATATGGAATTTTTGCCCTTGCAAGTTTGGCACAAAGTAAAAAAAGGAGAACAAGACTATCTCCCACGTTGGTCCAGGGTGACAGTTGCATGGAGACATGGGTGATATCGTTTATTGGAATCGGGACATCAGAGCCAGAAGTGACCATGCATGTGGAACCTCAAGGATTGTGTCCATTTGTTAGAGCTGAAATAAAAATGTACCAAACACCAGGAAACTCAAACAACAGAGATGTGTTGTCTTACAGGTTTGGAGGCTCAGTTGTCTGAGATTGAGATATTAGCAGAATTTCTTCTGAGAGCTAAGAGGGAAAATCCTGTTCCAGACCTCCTTCTTTGGATTCTAGATGGCTGTCTGCTACTTGACTCTTTAAATAATTCCTCTGTATGTGTGCAAGTGCCCTCTTCCAAAAGGACACCAGTCAGGTTGTATTATGGCCCCACCCAATGATAACACCTTAACTTAATAGTCTCTTTAAAAATTCTATTTCCAAATACAGTCCCATGTTGAGGTACTAGGAATTAGGACCTCCACATATTTATTTAGACAATACATAGTTCAGCCTATAATAAGAATTTCTGGAAAGCTTGGGATGATTTTTACATTTCCTATAGTAGATAAGAATATTGAGTTAATATATCTAATATAAGAAAATAACATACTTTTAATATATATCAGAGTTTTGCAATCAGTTTAAAGATTTACAAAATGAGAACAAGTGAAATTAAGTAAATGATGTAAGAGTTTTAGAGATTCTGTGTTCAATTACACTTTGGAAAGATATGATGCTAAGAGGGTTTTATGACTATAGAACTTATCAGAGGCCAAATTAATTAGTGGTTTAAGTTTCAAAAGGGCCGGGCATGGTGGCTCTTGCCTATAATTCTAGCACTTTGGAGGAAAAGGCAGATGGATTGCTTGTACTCAGGAGTTCAAGCAAGAACAGCCTGAGCAACCTGAGCCAGAGTGAGACGCCATCTCTAAAAATAATAATGATAATAATAATAATAGCCAAATAGCCGAGCATTGTGGTGGGTGTCTGTGGTCCCAGCTACCAGCTACTCTGGAGGCTGAGGCAAGAGAATCTACTTAAGCCGAAGAATTTGAGGTTGCTGTGAGCTGTGATGCCACAGCACAGCACTCTATTGAGGGCCACAAAGTGAGTCTCTGTCTCAAAAAGAAAAAAAAAAGTTTCCAATAGGTAATGTGGCACAGTATACATTCCAAATGTATATTATAATCAAACTCAGTTTGTGAGGAACATCCTTTAGGGATAAAATTCTTTTGAATGCTCTTTCAGAAGCTATTCAAAACACATGCACTCATTTTGTAATCATTTCATTTCACAATATATTTATTAAGGGCCTCTTATATTCAAAATATCCGACTTGGTGTTTGAAGGTTTAGCTTGAGAATGTGGTCAATGTATTATACATGCTGATGTAAGTAAAACAGCTTCATTTTTTATAGGTTCTTTTACTCCTGTCTTTTACATAATGTATCATTATGAAGCAACCAGTATTTACAGTTAAATGTCATATATTCTGTGCTATACTCATAGTATAGTACATTGAATATTATTGTTCATATTGATGGACCTCAAGGAAAAAGAATCATTATTAATGTATAAAAATATTTTATGTATAGTTTTAACATTAAGTAACTATGATTTGTCTATTTGTGTTGTTATGATTAAAGTAATAAAAGAAGCAAGTTGAAATCTTTATTGTTTACTAAACAATAATTGCATGCATTCATAAAATGCAAAAGTATTTCATTTGCAAAGTATTTCTTTATAGAGATATTAAAAGAAAAAAATTTACATATGTGACCATTATTTCTCCTAGTTAATTTAAATATTTAATAAATAGAGAACAAATTTTATAATTATCCTGGAGAAGCCATAGCTAACTGTAGAGAATTCACTTTAGAATCATCAAATAAATTCTGATAGGTAATTTGCTCCAAACATTTTTCTCAGGTCCCTCAACAGTCTAATAATAAATTGTGCATAGCATTTAGCTAATGAAATATTAGCTAAGTCTCACTGGTCAGAAATATTTTGCAAGTGAGAAGTCCTTATGCACATCTATAAGGGTGCCATATACATCTTGAAATGGATGCAGTGAAATAACCATTCCAACTGGAGCCCATGTTGCAACCTGGTAAGTGGAAGAGCCTTTGAAACACAGGAAATCAAATACAAGCGAGATATGCAGCCATGTAAAGCAAAAAGCTGGTCAACACACCTCCCAAACAAGAGCATTTACTCAAGAAATCAAGGAAATACATGGTTTCCACACCAAGTGATGAAGCATCTGGAGGCACCTTTATATAGGGGTAAAGATGAAGAGTTTCAGTTTCAAATGGACTGGGTTTGTAGTCAATGCTGTACCCACTGGGTACAGCATTTACGGGGTTAGTTATTTCATGTGACTAAGTACAAAGGTTCTCATCTGAAAAATAAGGATAGAAAAGTTTACTCTGTTACAAAGATAAGCAAGGGAAAATATGTATTCAGTGCTCAGCACAGTGTCCAGCATATAGCAAATACTACAACAATGGCAAATTTTATTATAAATAAAATAATCTTAAATATCTTGAGAGACATTTTGAAGAGAAGCAGGTTTTCCCCCAAAAAATTACAATAGAGTTTTAACAACTAGAGCAGAATAAAGATAACATAAAATTTTTCTATACTTCTTACTTGGAATTTTACAATGAAATATTCACTACACATCAATTCTTAGACATGGTCTCTATAATTTTATGACTCTCAGAGGTTGTCTTGTTATCTCTTATCCTATTTCTACTTAACAGAAAAAGAAATATGTTGTAAAGGGCAAAAAACGCTGCTCTTTACACAAACAATATAAAGATTGTACCTTGTGTGCATATAGGGAAAATACATGTAGTATAAATATGTTTTTTTTGGCAGAACTAGATAAGAAAGAGTCAAATGGCTCTGGCCAATTTGGTGCATTGTTTGCAAACCTGAATAGATAGCAAACCAAGAGTCAATTAGTCTCCTGAAGTCACTAAAATGATCTGCTAGTCTGTAATCACCTCTTCGTTTCTCTGAATTTTGGTCATGTAAGCAGCTTGTGAAACTTTTGTCTTACTGACAGCTATGAACTGTCAAATGTATTAATGAGTTTAATATCACACAGCTGCCAACAGACTCCATGTGGCTGAAAAACACAATCTTACATCTACTAATTAGATGACATACATTGTTTTAAAATGGTCTTTAGCTGAAAAAATCTAAAGTGTTCTTAACCCAGCAAGAAATGAGAGGTGAGTTATTCTTCTTCATATCACACACATATCCGATATGCAATTTAACTCTAAGCATACTTGGAAAATTTTGCCTTTCTAAACTTATGAAAATTCAGGGCTGGCAAAATTTAGCATCCTTTTCTAAGATTAAAACTTGAAAAAAGAGGCATAGGTAGGACATTTCTTAAACTGATAGAGGCCATCTACAACAAACTCAAAGCAAATATCATACTGAATAGAATAAAATTGAAGGCACTTCCAATTAGAACTGGAACCAGACAAAGATGCCCATTATCACCACTATTATTCAACATAGTGCTGGAAGATCTAGAATGCAATTAGGCAAGAGAAGGGCATTAAAGGGCATCCAAATGGGGCCAGAGGAGTCAACTCTTGCTCTTGCCTGATGATATCATCTTATACTTAAGAGAACCCCGGAGATTCAATCACAAGGCTCCTGGAAGTGATCAAGGAATACAGTAATGTCTTGGGACACAAAATCAGTGTCCACGAATCAGTAGCCTTTATATACTCCAATAACAGTCAAGTTGAGAATCAAATCAAAGACATAATATCCTTCACAGTAGCTTCAAGGAAAATAAAACCCCTGGGAATATACCTAACAAAGGGCATGAAGGATGTTTACAAAGAGAACTATGAAAACCTGAGAAGAGAAATACCAGAAGATGTTAACAAATATAAGAATATGGCATGCTTATGGCAGAGAAGAATTAATATTTTTAAAAGTGATCTGCAGATTTAATGCAATCCTTATCAAAATATCAAAGTCACACTTCAAAGAACTTGAAAAAAAATGTACATCATATTATACGGAACCAGAAAAAAAAAAAACAAATACCCAGTGAAATTCTAATAAATAAAACAAATCTGAAAGCATCATAGTATCAAACTTCAGTTTATACTTCAAGTCTACAGTGATTTAAACAGCATGGTATTGGCACAAAAATAGATATATGTATCTATTGAATAAAATACAGAATCTAGAGATGAACCCAGCCACGTATTGCTACTTGATCTTTGACAAACCAAATAAACACATGTACTGGGGAAAAGAATCTATATGTTCTAACAGTATTGGGAGAAATGGTTAGCCGCATTTTGAACACTGGGCTGGACCGGCTCCTCTCACCATTTACCAAAATTGACTCTCATTGGATAAAATATTTTAATTTAAGACACAAATGGTAAAAATTCCAGAAGAAAGTATGGAAAAAAACTCTTAACAACATTGGCCTGGGAAAATATTTTAGGAATAAGACCCCCTTGGTAATTGTGGTAGCACCAAAAATAAAAGAATGGGACATAATCAAACAAAAAAGCATCTGCACAGCTAAGAGTATAACAAGTAAAGCAAACAGACAAACTTAGGAATGAGAGAAGATGTTTGCATACTATGAATCTGACAAAGGGCTGGTAGCTTGAATTTACAGAGAAGGCAAAGTAATCAACAAGAACAGAGCAAACAATCCTATTTGTAAGTAGTCAAGAGACATGAACAGAAACTTCTCTGAAGAAGACAGACGAATGGCCCACAGATACATGAAAAAATACTCATCTTTCCTAATCATCAGAGCAATGAAAATAAAAGCCACCCTGAGAAATCACCTAAGCCCAGGTGAGACTATCCCATATCTCAAAATCGCAAAGCTGCAGACGTTGGTTCATATATAGAGAGAAGGGTACATTTTTCCACTGCTGGTGGGATTGCAAACTAATAAAGCCTGTATGGAATGGAGTAAGGAGAAGCCTCAACAAGCTAAAAGTAAATCTTCCATTTGATACCTCAATCCCATTACTAGGTATCTACCCAGAAGAACACTAACATTTTACCACAAGGACATTTGTACTACAATGTTCATTGCAGCTCAAGTCATGATCGCCAACATGTGTAATCAAACCAAGTGCTCCTTAGCTCATGAATGGACTAATATTCTGTGGTATACCATGGATACCATTCAGCCACAAACGGTGGAGGTTTTACCTGTTTTGTATTTACGTGGCTGGAGTTGAAGAATATTCTTCTTAGCGAAGTATCATAAGAATGGAAAAGCAAACCTGCAATGAACACAATACTAACATGAACTAAGTAGATAAACCACATGCCCCCATGAGAGAAAAACAAAATCATTCAAGGAGGAGATGTGGAAAGAGGGAAAAGGGCAAGAGGAGAGGGTTTGATAAACTCTCACCTAATGGGCACAATGTGGAGGTTTACAACAAAACTCCTGGGTGAAGGACTAAACAACAACTTGAACTTTACCTAAGAAAGGCAGACAATGTAACATAATCATTTGTACCCTCATATGAATGTAAAATAAAAAAAATAAAATAAATAAAAATTCAAGGTTCACACAATCAGATTAACGTAGAAATGCATCTATTATTCAGAAATTTTAAGCAAACTACACTTTGTTCATACATTTAGGCATCAGGAGAGAAATACATTTGATGCATCAATTACCTGCATAAAAAGTTTAATTTTCTTTTCTTTTCACTGTGAGCTTGTACACAGATTCAGATTCAGAGGGTCATTTTAGAAATTTGTATTTATACATACACACACACGGACAGACACGATTGTCGGAATTCTTTTTCAACTATTCTATTGAGAAAACAACTGCTGGCATCAAGCCATTCTAATATATATTTGAATGAAGTTCATAAGAAATAAGGATTTTGGTCATACTCCTGTGGGAGATATAAAGAGAACAGTAGAATGACAGCATACTTGTACTTAGCAGAGTGGATATAAATATACATAAATTTACAACAAAACTATTTTCAGTTTGCACTGTAATATTTTCTCAGATTATTTACTTTTATAGCACTATTTATTAGATGTACAATAGGGTTCTGTGACCAAAACGAGGTAATGGACAATGTCTGCGGAAATGGATAATGAGGATGAAGGTAACACACAGGTGCACTCATGCAGTTGAACCATTTATTAAGTTTATTAGCTTTTTTATTGCACATGCCTATACAAAAGCGACATTGAAATGAGGTAAAAGTTCTGGAACAAGCCAAAAGCAAAGAAATTTAATGTTAAGGATGCACTTTTATTTCTGAATTGCCCCATTGGAGAGTATATATAGACATAAAACAGAGAATTTTATTTCTCCAAAATGAAAAGAGGATCTGGAAATTGAATGAAATCACTGTTACCAAAGATGAAGTATATTCTTCAATAATACTCTGAACAGAGTTACAGAACATTTTACTTTAAGAAAATAATGTTATGTATTTATGTTTGATGTATGAAATATATTACCAGAAGCTATGTTTTATTTATTTTATTAATTAAAAAAAATGTCAAGAATAATATTCTTAACTGCCTGCTGGCCTAAATCAGGGTTCTGCAATGTGCCGCAAATGCCAAAATGATAGAAAAGGTGATTTTGAGTGGCAGGGCCAAGGTGGCCTTAGGCAAAATATTTTAAAAAGGGGAGATATCTTTGTCCTGTCCAAGCCACCCCATTAGTGCAATGTTTTCCTGGCATGCACCTTCCTGACCTCAATCCTAGATCCCTATTCTGGACAGGGATCCCTGTTAAGTCTACAGAGCCCCCTTGAGTTTTAATCGGAACATTTTATTAGCAAGTAAATAACCAAATCTCAACACTTCTTCACCCAAAGGCATCTCCTGACTGACCATCTCAAATCTTGACCTGAGTGTTGAACCCTTTACAGGAGGCTGAATAAATGACACCTAGAAGTGATGTGTTTGAAAATGAGCCAACTTTTGGTCCAGATCAAAATATCATGCATTTTTATAAGATACCAATTCAAATATTTGCGTGTTAGCATGGCACTCTAGACTAATGGACACAGCAATTCTTTTCTATTAGAGGAATAGCAAAGGTGACTTAGAGGATACACAGAACCTTTTCTACACAATTTAAGGTTTTTACATTCTGTTCTGGGATGTTCTTTGAGAGAATTCACATTGAGCTCTTTCTCAAGTCAATCAACTTGAACTGATTTCAGGTATTCAATACTGATAACACGCTACCACAACTACTTTGCAATCTCGATACATCTTGCATGTCATTTTTTTTTTTTCATTTTGTTTCTGGTCTATTTTTTTCCTTCAGTAGTCTGTTATATATCAATACCATTTAGTACAGCAATAATGTCCGCAAATTCATCTAGACATAGTAAATCGTGTTGATGTGAAGGATTTTTGACTCTTACCCTGTTTATTCTGATTCCTGGAGAACCAGCTCATCCATGTTCTCAGTTCTACCAACCACGCTAATTCTTATTCTGCAAAATGGATCTATCCTACAAATGCACTCCTTCTCACCTAGCCTATCATTCCCAGATGGACGCAAAGACGTTCTCTACCATGGCATTAGTTTTCCTGCCTTCGTGTTTCCCCATAAAACATAATTTTTTTTTTTTTACTCTTTTGGCTTTCTTAACTCTGAGTGGAGAAAGGAAACCCTAGGTGGATGGTTTCCTGACCTAGCGATCCCTGACTTGAGGATAAGAGGCACAGTGTTTGTGGTCAGTAAAAGGGGACAGATTCCCATTCAGATGATCATGCCTTTTTAATGCTTCTTAAATATACAATGAACTTGAAAACACAAGGATGTAAGCACTGGCAGTGGGGGGTAGTTTCACGGTGGTTTGAAAAATGTGGCTTGAAAACTAGCACCCCCTAATGGATCAGAACCGATTTATAGGGCTGTATGTGATGGTTAAGACAAATTTCATTGTTTCTTTAAGAGGCCAGAGTTGCCAGTTAGATTCAGTAAAGATCCCCCTACTAGGTCACCCAGTCAGTGTTCATCACAGGCTTAGCTGGTTAGGACAGCTACTGTGAAACAGGCCATTCCGTGTCATTATCTCCTGGGCAGTGCAGTCTGTGCTGGACACAGCAATGAATGGCAAAAAATTAAATAAAAGGATGTTAATACAAAATCGTTAGATTCAAAATATTTTATACCATTCAAATTATTCCTGTGATTTCTGAAAATTAAAATATAAATACTTGAAAAACAGAAAAACATAAGGAAAATGTATCATCTTCACTTCTTATTCTAATTCTAGAGGTGACTATTGTTGTCAGTGCCTTGTATACTTTTGTGCTTATATAAGCATAAATATATTTATCTATCGATTTATATTAGAAAATCTACGTTTTACAAAAGTCAAATATAGTACATTATACTATACTGTACACTATTTAACAACCTATGTGAGTTTATATACTTCGGACATTTCATTATACGGCTAAATACCCACCCATGAGACTTTTAAAGACCACCTGCTGTTGCAGATCATAGGTCCTTGAACCCTGACCCAGGAGCCTATCCTGCCACCTGTTTTAGTAAGGCATTTGATGAAAACAATTCGTAGAACTGAATATTTACAATCGACTTGATGATAAGAAAATCTAAAATTGAATCTTAATCAAAATGTTATTCCACGGAATGAACTTCATCCTTGCCATTTAAGAAAAAAAAAAAGAAAAGGTATTGAGGATGCCGAACATGCTCCCCAGCAAGACTTCTATCCCATCCAATCAAACACTAATGCAGGTACTATACACTTTCCCTGCAGATGAAATTAAAAATACTTATAAGGTGACCTTAAGACACACATACTCTCTTGGATATCTAAGTGGTGACAAAACATTACATGAACTCTTAAAAGTAGAAAAATTCAGGAGGCAGGAGGAAGGAGGAAGACAAGGAGGTGAGAGAGATTTTTAAGTATGAGAGGGATTCATTTGCCACCGTTGGCCTTGGGGATGGAGGAATTGGCTTATGAATCACAAATGCGGGCATCTCTAAAAGCTAGAGATTACCTGAGGCTGGCCTACAGCTGGCAAGAAAAATGGTGACCTAAGCCAGAATGACCTGAAAGCAAATTCTCCACGAGGACTTCTGGAAAGAAGCAGAGCCTTGCTGACAACCTGATATGTTGGTATGCACCTTGTTTATGGGTCTTTAGAGAAGCCATGAGATACACAGAATTCCTGCATGAATAGGAACATATGAACCCCTCCCAGCAACCCTGATAAGCCAAACAGGTAGAAACTTGAGTGGGTGAATCAGAAAGGACACTGTTGACACGTGTTTCTCAGAAGGTAAATAATGGACCATAACAACTTCTGCTTCAAAACTTCTCAAGGGACTCAGTGTAAAACTCAGGGCAGAGAAACAGATGTCACACATGGTACCCAAACTTCTTACCCTCATGGTGGTGAGGAAACAAACACGTGTTTTAAGATGTCTATTTCAGGTGATGTTTTGCAGAAGCAGTAGAAAATTAATATGAAACCTATATTATTTAAAAAAATAATTTTTATTATTAACCTATTTTGAATTTTAAGAATATTTGTAGAAAATTGCTTTCTCTTTTGTTTTAAACACACCCAGAGAAGAGGTACTTAGATTTTCCTCTTCACTTTGAAAGCCTAAAAGTTCACTATCTGATTATTTATAGAAATAGTTTGTCAATTCCTGGTCTATGATTACATGTTTTCACTCGAATGTGTAATGGCTTTGTTATTGTGAAAAAGTTAAGTTTCCAGTCTTTCATGCCTCATTTGGGTTTATCTAAGGATAACTTGTTGAGTTTACACCAATGGCAACTTTAGTGGTCACAAAAATGGTCTCATATCAGCTTGCCAGTTACATCTTTTGGACATTTTAAAGTGACTGAAAGCAATCATATAACTTCAGGGAAAAATACATATATAGCTTAGATAAGAATTTATTATGACTTTTAAGAAGAGAAAACAGACCTATTCATATATTATGTAACTGAATATTTCATTAATATTATTTTGAGAAATAGAAGATTAAACTTCAATCAACATAAAATCAAATAAGTAAAAATACAAAAGGAATAGCAAGAGGAAGCATCACAAATACTACATTTTTAATAAGACAATCATACAAATATACAATGAATATACAACTTGAACAATACAATTCTTAGAATTATATATTTTTAATTTTAAGGACAATATCATATAATGACCAAATGTATATTTGTTCTTGCTATCAAAGAAATATAAGATGACTTTAAGAAACTTTTAACTAATTCACTGTTAACAAATAGATAAACATGAAAATTGACAAGTGAAAATATTGAATGCTATTAATTAATGTAGCTATGGGTACACTCACACTCAGACACTTGAAATAGCATAGAAAAAAATCACTATTTGAAATATGGTGTTATATGTAAAATAAGTTTTACATATTTCCTCCATAAGCTCTAACTTTTTCTTACTAGTGACCTCAACTAAGGTTTAACATCAACATCGAATCAAAAATTCCAATATATTGAATTCAAGAAGAAATTATTTGGGGTGTCAGTGCTATTCAGAACGTTTCTAAAAAAAAAGAGGACTTAAATTAAAATGATAAAATTTTGTTACAGAGAAATTTTCTCAGTGAGATTTCAGATTTATTATTGTTGAATATAAACATGATTCTGTTAAGGTGACTTAATATTTCATCAATAATGAATTACAATACATAGAAATTATTTTGCTAAAATTTGTGCAAGGGACATCTCAGCCTTAGGCCTACACATCTGGCTGAAAAACCACAGTCATCAGGAATGCTGATATCTCCATTTAATGAACATTGCTTAACTTTTCTTTTTGATTTCTTTCTTCAAAATAGTGTATGAAATATCTTAAATATGACATTTCTTTGTCAATTTTATGATAGATACTTTGTGATTTTTTACATATAGCACTATATGCAATGTATAAAAATATAGTACCAAATAATTTCTTCTTGAATTCAATATTTTGGAATTTTTGATTCAATGTTGAGGTAAAACCTTAGTTGAGGTCAGTAGTAAGGAAAAGTTAGGGATTATGGAGGAAATAATATTTTTCCTACTATCTGTGTTATACTCTTTATATATTTTAATATCTAGATTAACAATAACTTACTGGATTTTAAGTATTTTATTTTGTAGTAATTCATTATTTTACAATTTTCAGATATCAAAAATATCAAATACATTTTATTTATTATGCCCTGGTATAGTAATTACAGACAATGTTTTTCCATGAATTACTCCAAATGAAAGGCAACAAATAAAAATTAAACATAGCTCTTAATTTTTAAGCGTGATATATAATTTTACAATAATTATTGATATGACCTAGCCTCCAGCAAATTAATTTATATTGTAATTTCAAATTTTGCATACTTCTTTGCTCAAAAATTCCTAAGCTTACCTGTCTAACAGTTTCACATTTTTAAAATTATCTGTCAATCCTTACCCCGTTTATTTAATCAGTTGAAATCCTTAAAAGTTGTTTATGTGTATAAAATTAACAGCTTTCACAATAAACACTAATTGCTGCAACATTTTAAAATTGCAAAAATAATTATACATTTAAACTGCAACTGAGGGAAAGGTTTTCACCACAGAAAGCCCATTAGGAGGTATTCACTTCAAGTTGCTGGGAGCTTTATTTACATTTATGTGACTATGCAGCCATTAACACAAAAGTAAAATGGCACTTTCACTTTTCACCCTGTAGTCTTACTAGATATGATGGTTCCAGAAAGTACACAGAGGCCCACGTTCGGCAATTTGATGCTCCTGGGAGAGGCTCGTGAGCTGATGAAGGCTGGTTGTTGAGATTGAAGTTGAAATTTCCAGCATATGGGGGGCATAAGAAACCACGTCTACCTTTTTTAAATAAAAATAAAGCTACTGGACTCACAGAAGAGCAGTGATCGATCTTGGAAAATGACCAGAAGCCAATTAGCTCCCCAAGTCTAGGCAACAATCCCAGTGACTGTCACATGGCGGGGACGGTCCTCTCCCATAATATACCAAATGTCAGTGAATTACATGTCACAATTGTTTCCTCCTCTTCATAATCACCTAAAGAACCAAAGCCCAGGAGCCTAGACAGTCATAACACATCAGGACTGAAAGAGTGAGGCTCTGAAATCTGGCCCTTTCAACAGCTAGAGTCTTTTGGACGCCATCCTAGGCCACTTCATATGACAGGGGAAAGGCCACTAGCAGGAAACTATTAGGGGGGATTGGTAATCCACTTATGATTCACTTACTTGGTTATCGTTCATTAACTTTGTGTCTGCAGATACATCAATCAACACAAAGAGAAAAATATCTGCTGTGAAGGAACTAACATAATGGGGGAGAAAATCAACATAATGTGTCTAAACTCTAATATCTCTTATTAATAAATGATAAGAATGATGGAGCAGAAAAAGTAGGTAAAAGTGAGAGATGCAAAGTCAGTTTAGACAGGGCGCCATGAAGCCCTCACTGCTGTGGGAAACTTGGAGCGAAGTGCCTGGGTAAGATACTGCAGGTTGACATAATGGGGTCAGATCAGCACCTTATAAAAATGAGAACTTTGGTCTTACTTCAAAGCCCTCCTCCTTTGCACAGATAAAATTTCAGATGTATATTTCCACCTATGTCTGTCTCTTTAAACTTTACTATAGGTTATAATTATGGTTTGGCCACTATTTAAAGTTACTATTAACAATCAAATACTTTCTAAAAGGAATAATGAAGAAAGGTAAAAAATAAGTTCTCATCCTTTCTCCCAAATTCAAAGAAAACGCCGCTACCTGAGGGCAGGCAGAGTCCAAGGTCATTGACTTAAAAGCAAACTGGAAACTGATAACATAATGTGCTTGGGAAAAGTTTGCCACAAATTGTCAAAAGGATATGGACATTTATGTTTTATTGGGCCAAACTGAGTTCCAATGACTAGGATTTTTTCTCAAGTAAGCTGTAAATAATATTTTGTATTCTAGTTTCTGTATCCACCATCTAAATAAATGTGTAGCCTACGATCATCTGTGGAACTTGCCTGTCCATCTCAACTTTTCCAGGTGTAAACCATACGTTAGAAAACACTGTTCACAGCAGCCCTTGGGAGCTGTGTAGACCTGTGAATTTATGGGTGACAGTGGGGAACAGTTGTCTGCATGCCTGCTGACCCTCAGACTGGTGACTTAATTACACCACACAGCAGAGCCAACTTTTTAAAGCTATGAAAGATGGGGATTTTTCACACTCCTTTCTTCCCCCCGCTTTTTAAAGTGCCACATTTACTTGCCTAATAAATCATTTAAGCTATTACTTAAAGTAGCATTGCCACTACTCTAGTCTGCTGTATGATCTGTTCATTAACCAAAGCAAGCCCTTATTAAGCAAAATAATTATCTCTCATTCACTTTGGAAGTTTGTAACACCTTGCCTACCTTTGAAACAAATTCCTGAACACCGAGCCGTGAAGGATAGATATATTTAGGGAAAGAAAAAGAAAATTAAAGGTAAATATAAGCTGCCAAATTCATTCAAAGTACACTGCAGCTAAGTCATTGGGTGTGGATTACAGGAAAACCTGATGAAATTTATTTTTGACATCTATCAGTAAATTCATTCTTAATTAAAAGCAAGATTTGGGGCAAATTTTATAATAATTGACCACTTATGAATTTAAGAGAAAGATTAAATATCATTTAAATAATTGGATCCAAATAGTGTTACTGAGAGATAAGGAAGGAAAAATAAAAGGTATTTCTTAGGCTGTCTTTCTACCCTTCCATGCCAGAATTCGTCTCTCATCATTTAAATATTATCTCAAATAGATTCCAACTTTCTAGTTGCTCAAAACTCTTAAAGATCAGCTTAATTTTCAGGCTTTGAAAGCTCTGTTTAGTCTAGTAGTATTCAGAAGGCCACTCCCACTAGTCTTCATTCTGACTCCTGATAGGCACCTAGAGAAGAAAAAGGGGGTTCCTAGATTTCCCCACTCTCCTGGCCACTGCCTCGCTCTGCCACCCACTGCTAGCCATCGTCAGCCCTCCAGGCCTGGGGCAGGCATGGGAGCCAATGAACTAGTGCCCAGGATAGATCCACAGGACAGATGCCTGATTATGATCTTAAGCTGGAATTAAATACCCACAAAATTATCTTTGAAAAGTTGTGATTGAACTAATGTACACAGCTATGATTCAATAAAAAAAAAAAAAAAAAAAGGAAGAAAAGTTGTAGCAAGCACCTGTAGTCCCAGCTATTCGGAAGATGGAGGCAAGAGAATCGCTTAAGCCAAAGAGCTGGAGGTTGCTGTGAGCTGTGATGCCACAGTATTCTACCAAGGGTGACAAAGTGAGACTTTGTCTCTAAAAAAAAAAAAAAAAAAAAATTATCTTGGAAGACAAAAAGCAAACATGAAAAAAATTAAGATGAAGTGAATGAAAAGATTTAACTACTAACACATATATGCACACACACCATATATATATGCTTAAGAATGGAATTGAAGAACAAAGATTATATAAATGGGATTTCTAAAATTTAAGAAGTGATATGGAATGATAAAAAACACAAAAAAGTGTTATAAAATCTAAACAAATGTTGAATGTTTAAAAGATTATTGTTTCATTAGTACAGTGAAAATTTCAAGATAGAAATCTTGATGTTAAATATTGGAAAAGAAAAGAAAAAATAGATATATGTTAATGTACATTATGGTCCGACTATTGGGCAATGAAAAAGTGTTGATTTAGTGGTGATGTACTTTACTCTTTAATGTATGTTAAAAGTTTTCAATGTAACCACTAAATAGCAGAGTGTTTTACTCTCAAATTAGTTTGGGGAAAAAGGAAAAAAAAAATAAATACAGAAATAACAAAAAACAAAATAAGAAAAAAAGAGAGAGCATTATAACTGATAGGTATAGATAAATTCCAGCACAGCGGGAATCCGAGTCAATCAGATATATAAATTTATATTTTTAAAGTATTGAATATATCACTCAATTTAGTAAAATAATTAACAAGACCGAATTTATGTGAATCGTGCCTAACACAATATGCACAGACAGGGGAAAATACAAAAAGTCATGTTAATTCTACCAAAGGAAATCTGATATACAAATGCCAATAAAAATAGACCATTTATTTCAAATGCATTCCTAGACATGGGGTGGGGTGTAATTTACACAAATTAAAAAGTATACGGCAGGTCCTCAAATAATGTCTTTTCACTCCATGTCATTTTAATATATGTCGATGAGGAAAAAAACGGATTCTCAGTGAGGGGTCCCTGTCTGCACGGAGGCTGCACATTGATCTCATGTCTACCTGGATTTGCTCCAGGTCCACGTTAAGTGAACTGGCAAGTCTGCCCTGTTCCCTCTGAGTGAACACGGGTGTGTGTGAGTGTGCCCTGAAAGCGAATGTCGTCCTGACCAGTCTGGTCCCCCAGTGGGTCCTGAGCTCCTGCATAGGCCACCCATGACCCTGGACTGCAGTAAGTGAATTTGGAAAACGAATGAATGAATGAATACAAGTCATGTAGAATCTTTAAAAACTTATATTTTATTAATTCTACTGTATCTTATAAACTTTTCTTATTTTCTTTTGTTTAAAATGTAAGCACATGAAATCTTACACATTTGGTTCAAGTGGGAAAAAGTACTTGAGGTTAGTGTGCAAGATTCTTTCAGGGTCATGTCCAGTCTGGTGGTTATACTTCCTTTAGCCACTACCCTGTGATGACAGTGACATGTAGGTCTGATTTCGGCACACAGTCAGGTGCTTTTATGTTTACCTTTCAGGGGCCTGAATCCAATGGGTGTTCCATCTAAATCCAATGTCAAAATCAAGTTTCTCTCAAACTCTTCACAGAAGTGAAATTTGGTTAAAAAGTTTCCAAATTGCACCAACAATAATTTAAAGCATTACCATGCATAACATATGCCTAATTAGGAAAATCATGAGTGTCAGACTAAATCTGGGTCTTTTACTTACACTAATTGAACATGTTGATAATATCAAATTCCATTTCACATTTCATAGTATCTATGCATGCATTATGACAGATTTTCATGGGGGAATCTGCTGTGTTTCAGTACTGTTGTTGGGAGAATGTTCCATTTTATTTTTCTTTAAGAACAAATAATGTCTTTTATCTCACATAAATAGCGTGTGCCACTTCTTTTTCTTGCTTTAAAACGCGGACTCTTAACTTGAGCACTAGTTTTCTTTCTACTGCTATCAAAAACAAATGAAATGGCTCACAGGGTTTTGTTCCTCTTGTTCCTCTGCCAAATTCTTGACATACTTTGTACAAATATTATTTTCTCTGACACCTGTTCTGGTCTCCTTCTTATTCTTTCCATTTAGGTGTGATTTGTTACCCTGACTCCTTTCATTTAACTCACCCCTCAATTTATTTGGCACCCTGGCACTGGACAAAAATGCTCCGTACTTGTTTCAAAATTCCTTAAAATTCGTCACCTATACATTTTCATATTCTTTCCCAAGAACTGAATGGCCCAGTCAGAGTCAAACCATCTGACAGAATTAACAGCTCTGAAAAACATCAAAAACTTAATACATTATCTATCTTTAAGGGTTGGCAGAGTAACTTGGAATAACTTGATTTGTTACAAGCAAATGTATGGAAGGAGACCTGAACACAGCCAACCCCTAGTGAGAATGTGCCAGTTACAAAGAGAGAGACGAGAGAGATGTAGAAACAAGAGCATCAAGGTTTGGTTTCTGCTCTGACTCAAGCAAGGAGCACTGGGTGCACACAGGGGAGGGGCGGATCCCATGGTACCACAGTTTACCCAGAGGTTGCACCACAGTGGCTACTGCAATCCCATTGGGTCCCTGACATCAACCACACATCACAAGGTCATTAAACCATGAGCACATCACAAGGTCATTAAACCATGAGCGCAACAACTACTCCTAGCTGAGTATGTTGACCAAATATTCATTTCTCATAATATAAACAATGTATTTAAGACTGCTGTGATTTATGAGAGTCTCAAACATACACTCTACTGTACAGCCTAGAAACCCATAAACACATACGCACACACCTTTTTTTGGTTGAAAATAACACACATATGTTGGGGAAATCAAGCAAACATAATACCGATACAATAGCAAGAGAAAAAAAAAAAAAAAAGAAGGAAAGAAAAACTAACCTTTGAATAAGTTATAGTGAAGTCTGTGCCTGTTCCTTTTCAACAACATGACATACTCCAGCAAAAATCTGGATCCTGCATTAGAGTTGGTCTTGGCAGAGAAGTATAAATTCTGTAATCCTACCCTAAGCCTTGGGTGTTCTGTATCCATGATGGAGGGAAGGAACTCAGGCGTATTTTTACACTCAGTCCAGTTGGATGTGTTTGCTGCTACTCAACCATTAGTCTGCTAAGTATTCAATTTCAGACAGGAATTTTATTAATGTGTGCTTATTAACACCTCTGACAACTTCATAAATAACAATTATAAGTTTAAAAAAATTCTACCCGAGCTCGTAAGAAATGAATAGTTGATGGAAATGGAGAACAAGTTCTGCTCTATCAAGCAACAGAAGGTTTTTAGTACACAGGAATAGCAAGACCCAAGTCTGAGGCAAATTTTGAAATGAGCATTTATTCTTGTATCTGAATAGTATTTTCTTTAAATGTCATTCTTCATTAGCTCAACCTGAAATAGCTCATTTTCTGAATTATTTATTTAAAGCTAGAGTTTTCCATATTTGCATCTGTAAAATTAGCTCAGCTTACATGAGAATCATGAAGGTTAGAACGAACCACGAAGGTAAGCTTTGCACCACTAAAAAGGGTTTTATCCAGAAGCATTGGGAGCATTTAATTATTTCTGAAAAAAAATTAAATGTTTATTGAGATGCTTTGGATTGGTTATCCTTTTATATCCTTTTCTAACACTTCTAACTTTAAAAGCTATTTTAAATACCCAGCCTATTTCTGGAAAGATAAATCATAATTAGGGAAAGAAATACACCCTATGTGGACAATAGGGAGGGTCTTTAGACACATAGGGAGGGTCTGGATGCAAAGTCTCTTGCAACAGCCAGACTGGTAACCAACAAAAAGGACCAGAATCCGGTCGGGCAGTGAGAGCAGCAGACATCCCCAGGTTGCCTGCTGTCCCCTCACGTTCCTATTGCAGAGCATCACTCTTGAGGACAGTGCCCACACACTGGTGGAGATTCTCAGAACCTCATACTTTAGAACTGATGGATGCAGGGGATTTCATTCCTCCAATCTTTATATTCTTAATTTTTTTATTCATTTTACCTCCTCATGAATATCAGAGGGCATTGCATTCTTTACAAGCTTTTCAAACTCAGATCACTTTTCCTACTGTCTGACATATAGGGCAGCAGGAGTAATGTCAGCTCATTAATGAATGCATGCATGCCTTTCCTGTTTATTTATTTATTTATTTTTGAGGCAGTCTCACTATGTTGCCCTCATAGAGTGCTATGGTGTCACTGCTCATAGGAACCTCAAACTCTTTGGCTTAAGCAATTCTCTTGCCTCAACCTCCCAACCTGTAGCTAGGACTACAGGTGCCCGACACGATGTCTGGCTATTTTGTTGTTGTAGTTGTCATTGTTGTTTAGCAGGCCCAGGCTGGGTTCAAACCTGCCAGCCCTGGTGTATGTGGCCGGCACTCTGACCACTGAGCTATGGGCATTGTGCCGAATGCATGCATTCTTGCAATTTATTCAATTATTTATTCACAACAATCTACTTATGATCACTGTGTCACCAATTGAAGGATGTTAAAAACACAGCAATGAAAAATGTCCTTTTCTAGTCAACTAACGAAACAAGGAAGATTATTTTACGCTTAACTAGACAATAATAGAAGTGAGAGTGAAATATTAGAAACACAGAGATGATAGCAATTAATTTAGCCTTGGGGATGTTCCTTGACCCTTACTAATGTTCCCAATTAAAACAGTATAATTTATCCTATCTTAGTTATATAAATTATTCCTACCATTGGTTGACTCCAATGTTTTGCCCCCATCTTCCAAATCTGATCTGCGTGTCCTGATAACTACCCACTTTGCTCAATAGCATCAGTGATGCATTAATGTCTGAGTCCACAATTCTTTCTAAGACTTTCTGAGAGGCTCCAACTTCAACCGCATGGATTATATTTCTTTGGTTTATTTCGAGCTAAACCACTCCTACTCATGATACCTTAAAATCCAATGACCTAGATATCAACTGAGTTCATGTATTTAGTAGTCACTTTTTTGTATGTGTATGTTTTAAACAGGTTCCATAGCAGTCATAAAAATAAAAAAAAAAAGGAGACAAATTGTACTACCATGTGCTATGGTCTGAATGTGTACCTGTAAATTCATACGTTGAAACTGAGTCACCAATACAATAATGTTCAGGAGCTGATTGAGTCCTGAGGGCAGACCACTCATGAACAAGATCAGTTCAGGATCTAAAAGGATGGAAAGAGATCACGTAGACCTTTTTTTGTCTTCACATTTCCACCATACAAAGACACAGCATTCTTTCCCTCAGGAGGAGATAGCAAAGAAGTCCCATGTTGGAAGCAGAGAGACCAAGCCCTGACCAGATGCCAGACCTACTGGCTCCTTGATCTTGAACTTTCCATCCTCCATAACTGTGAGAAACATGTTTGTATTAGTTACAAATTAACTAGTCTCAGGTAATTTGTTACAGAAGGACAGATGAACTAAGACAATATGCATTTTCATGAAAGATGTAGTAGATATAAGGAATACAGTATTACCTGTAGAAAAGAGGAAAAATATAGTTTTCCTCTAAGACATAAAGATAGAAGATAAAAATTCTTCGAAGGAAATAAATTTTTAGCAGGGACTGGCAAGTTGAATAAATGTTTATCTTATGGCTGCCACTTCCTCTGGGAAGGAGGAGCTAAGCTAAGCATTACTGTGCAGAATGAAAAAGAGAACCAAGCCCTGTTTTTTGTTTTTTTTTTCTTATCTTTCAGTCTTTTCATTTCTATTTTATTCCACTGGCCTTTGTCTCCATCCGGAGCACCATGCTCATCCATTTGAAGTGGCCTCACAAGGTGACTACTCTTGTTCACAGTTCTATCTCCAGTGGCTGAACATTTATGCAATAATGGAAAACGGGAATGTGGGGCTGATTTTATTCATGCCAAGTATTCCTTAGCTCAAATTGGTTAATGAATTGCCTATCCCTTGTTACATGATATTCCTGTTCATATAATTTCCAGCAGGTTTATCTAGACAAATAAATTTAATGTTTCTAAAGTAGCCTCCAAAAATTAAGCCTTCATAATTCTCTCCCATAATTGAGGATAAATTTTTGGCAAACTCCACTATCAATCACATTTCCTTCTGAAGGAAATTATTGCTATAGAATCTCCTGTAGAGGGTTGAGTCAGGACACTCGTACCTTGCTGTACATCCCCACACTTGACTTTGTCAATGCTGGTCATCTCAGAGTGAGTGGCGTGGCAGTGCAGTAAAACTTTGCTTTTTCATGGGCGAGTCTAAGTTCTGCACTTACGTCTGGTTTTGATCTTGACCAAAAATGAAGAGCTTCTCTGAACCTCAGATTCCTTCTTTCTCCAATAGGTGTTATAATAGAGACAAAATTTGTCCTAAGATATAAGGCATTCTAACACACAGCACATGCTTTATCTACAAAGGTGAGGAGGATTACTGGTTACTTTCTCAACTTGATTCTCTCTCAGAATGTGAACAAGAAAGTACGGATAAAAAAAAGAAAGTTCACGCATAAATTTTGAATGATATATAAAATTGATTCCAAAAAGTGAAGTGATAAAGGACTCAAAATGATGATTAAGGAAAGTGTAAATATAAGACACACAGTACTGAGAAGGAAAAGAGTAAATTGAGAGTACCATATGAAGCAGATCCAAGAACAAAACTAAGTATTCCAACATCCACAGGATTGATTTGCATGCTGTTCTAGTTGTTCTGAAATTTACCTGAATAAGTTGTTTTTGGATCTCTGTAATACTATGAGATCTATTTCTCTGTTCTTTCTCTATTTCTCTCTGATGCATAGAGAGTCTGCCTATGTGGAAATCATTAGAATTTTATATCATCACCTTGCCTACATAGTATTCTATGTACTAGTATTACTTCAGTGAGTTCCTTGTTAGTAAAAGAGCTCAGATAAAATGTTAGTCATATTTGTAAACATTTCTTTTCTTATACTTCAGGCCATGTTGTATAATGTGCCCCCAATTCATCTTAAAGACCACAAATGTAATTGGAAACAGCGAACATAGAAAACAACAATGCCTGGTAGGGAATATAATTTCCTTTGGGGGTGCTCAGTGGCAAAGATGATAACCAGTAAACAGGGAGAGATTCAGAGAAGAGAATGAGCCCATAAATAGCTGGCCAGAAATTTTGATGCATGTCAAGGAAACTGGGGCATCAAAGCTAATTTCCTGATTGGCAGAAAGCTGAATTATGCACATAAATTATTAAATACCGTAGGCCCTACTCCACTCATTCGTTTATTCAACCAATAAATTTTGTTATTGAAAATCTAAATGCTTCCTTTTGTACAGATTTAGTGAAAAATCTCAAACCAGAATTTTATTGGTGCAGTTCATCTTTTGAGTCAAGCTCTATGCCACAGAACTTGATATAGAGGTCTGCCTTTGATCTAATAAGTTGTCTCAGGGTGTAGCTTGAGGGTACATCTTCAAAATATGCATGTTTAGGGCAATTGGGACCCAAAGTGGGTATTATCTAAGACTTGAAACATAATGCATAAAAAATTACTTAGTTTATGATAAGCATAATATTATGGGTAGATAAGGATGAAATGGAACAAAGGGAACCCTGCTTGGAAAACATAACCCAATAGCAAACCAGGCTGGGGAAATGGATCTTGGAATTATTCAGCTTATAGACAGAAAATTAAAACAAAAAAATCATTTGAAATTGTCAAGAAATGTTCTAATGGAGAAGAAAAGGGGATCTAGAAGAGAAATGGGATAACTGCCCTCTACTCTACTTTTAGGTGGAAATGGAAGAATGTGAAAAGATGAAGGGTGTTCTACGGACCTGAGGGAATGAGCTAGATCAGGAGGGACTCTAATGCACAGAGAGTTCCCCTGTGTAGAAATCCTTAGAATTTAATATCATCACCTTGCCTAATTATTGACTGAATGAAGCCAATTCTGAGAACACTGTGACCATAGCTGAAAAGCTAAGAAAAAGTAAAGAATCAAACAGTGGTCGACTGTGAGTCAATGAGCAGAAAGTCTTTTTCCAGAAGGAAGATACGTCGTGTACTTACATATGGACCACATCCCTTTCCTTGGGCCATTTTCCCACTTCTCCATGCATTTTGGAGAGCAACTCATCCAGGACCATAATGGGCCTTTCTTTCCACTAGCACAGTGTAGTTTGGAAGACACAGGTATTTTATTTGCTCTTAGGCACCCAATGTTTCTTACTCATTGCTCTCTCCCGCGCTCTCCATTCTAAATTCCCCTGTACTCAGCTCTCGACCTGCTCATCTCAGTGGTTTACCTGGTGGTTTAACTTAATTCTTCATTCCTGAAAGGCCTGAGTCCAAACATTCAAGAGAGTATCCTGAGTATGTTTACTTAACTACACTATACAATAGCAACAAACCTTCTCCTGATGGCCATGGGCAATTGCCCCCGACAAAATCACCACCCCTTTTCTTACCCAGTGGTATCTGGCACCAAGGGCACAAAGTTCCAACAATGCTGCTAGGTGCACTTTGCTGAAAAACTTGCTATATCAGTAAAATCAGTATCCCCCTACTGCGATGTAGGGGCAAGTTTGACCCTAAAGAGCTCAGATCTGTGGTGACAAGGACAGATTCTCCTAGCAGGTCCATGAGAGTGACTATGGACCTGCTGGGAGGTCCTGCTCCTGCCCGGTGGCTCTTAGACTCATGCACTCTCTTAGTGAAAATGCATCTATGTAAAAATTACTCTCTTCTATTGTATCTTGGGGACTGTTATCCAACCTCACAGTCTACCTCTGAGTGGGTGTTTCAGTTGTACATCCAACAGGCCATTTCCATCGCTGTCACACTGGCAACTTCAGGATAGTGTAAGGGCAATGCAACCTGTGTATCCCATGTTCATGGGCTCAGATCTGCACGGCCTTCACTGCAAAGTGGATTCTCCAGTAAGATGTTATGTTGTGTGTGATTTCATGCCTATGTGTCATGCACTCCACAGTGTTCTGAATAGTGATCATTGCCAGTGTCTGTGAGAGAACAGGCAAATCTATGCCTAGAAAAGATGTCCATTCCTGTGATAAAAATTTATATCCATTCCAGAGAGGAGGGGAGCTGATGGAGCCGACCGATCACAGAGTGGCTGCTGGATCTCCTCGTGTGATAGTGCGGTGATTTCCTTAGCAGGCATCTGGATTGTAGAAAGCAACACAGGCCACATCAGTTTGGTCTGTGCTAACCAGTGACCCTCAGCTCACTTTGTTCATATGTCCCACATGCCAGAATGAGGGAGGCTGCGAGCAAGAGATGGTTGACATCAACTGATAGATCCCTTTGTCTACTCTTATTTGTTTTCCCCTTCATGCCATATGCCTGCTGAAGGCCAGGAATGCATGAAACAGTGGACTCTAGGCTTCCCACTTGATTCTTCTCTCTGTTCATGTACATTTAACCCATGTAATTTTGATAGAGATCTTCCAATCCTTTCCTTTTTTGGGTTCTAATCAGCCAGACAGACTATAAGGTCACTTCTCATGAATCAATGTACAACCTAACCTTAGGGCATTTTTCATTTCAAGGTGGATGATCAGGTCCACTTCCTGAAATATTGCTCCCTTAAAATATTCTTTTTTAAATTGTTTTCCTTGTTACGGTCTGTCATGGTTGAAGCTGAAATGTACTTCATACATGTGCCACATCTTATAGTTCATACCACACTCCAAACCAACCTACTGACAGTGCGAGATTGGGATTTTCCCTCCTCCTTCCAATGAGCATAGGGAACATCCCGTAGGCCCTCAGAAGTGAGGTGAAGGAGAGGTGAGGGTCAAACCATGCAGGAGAAGGTAAGGTGCAGGCTGTCTTTCCATGCAACTTGTGTATGCACCCTGGACTTATTTAGTCCCAGAGACTCCATTTCTACAATGTCAAAGGATTGCTGCTGGGCCCACCACCTGGGTTACCTGCAGGGCAGAGGATTGCAGAGCCCGAGCTTCATAGGGTAGGCACTTTCAGATGCCTGGCCATTTGGTGTGCACAGTGGTAAGTTTAGTCTTCCCTGAGTTCTATCAGGTGCTATGTTTCTAAAGGTATATAGTTTTGTGGTGCAGTTGGCACAGCCTTGCTCTAGGAGACCAGTGTCTGCATTGTGGTTCTGCCCTTAGACTTGCCACAAACTCCAGACTTAAGGCACCTGTCTTCACCATCCTCCTGTACATCACCATCTCAGTGTCAGCAGATTGTCTGGCCCGTGCAGAAGGCCATTGAGTCCATTGTCCCTCACGGCTCTTGCTCAAGGCAGTCAGATTTCGTATTTTTATGTGTTTTTGTTTGTTTTCTCATTTTTATTTGTTTGTTTATTTATTTTTACACAATAGTGTTCACATATGTTGTTTGAATTGCCTGTGAGACCCCAGGAGAAGTATCAGCTCTTATTTTTCCTTCTTTGTAAAAGTAGATGAAAAATGCAGCAATTGATAAGGCATGGCCTATCATGTCCTTGGCTACAGGATCTATAAAACCTTTACCTCCAAAGCTCCACACAGCCTGTCTTTTAGCAAGGCCAACCCATCCTCACCTTGCAGGGTCAGCATGACATCACTGATACCTGAAGTTATGGAAAGGTATTCAGATGGTCCAGATTGTTTCTATGTTGTGAAAAAAGGCAAATGAGTTAGCAAGTGTTGAGGCATTAAGTGCATTGTTTTGTTAATTTTTTGGAATTAGACGTTTTTCAGGTCTCCTTTCTTGATTAAGATGGGGAAGAAAACATTTGTCAAATGAAGAGCAATGTGTTGGAGCTTAAGGAATTCCACAGTATTATCCAAGATTCATCCAGTTTTTCAGGATCCAGACTGGAAAATTAAATTAAGATATGATGGACATCACCATCCATGTATACTTTAAATCTTTATTTATTTATTTATTTTTATTAAATCATAGCTGTGTACATTAGTGCAATCAAGGGGTAGAATGTGCTGGTTTCATATACTTTCTGAAACATTTTCATCAATTTTGTTAACTGTTTTGTTAACATTTGTTTAACAAATGTTAAACTGTTTAACCTAGCCTTCATGGAATTATCTTAGTTATTGTACGAAGACATTTGTATTCTGCATTTAGTAAGTTTTACCTGTACCTTTCCAAGAAGCACCATACGTGTGGCCCCACCAACTTTAAATCTTTAAAAGGAGAGAGATAATTTTTACAATTACCTCAGAATATGATGCCATTTTTTTTATTGAACAACCTAACCAAGAGATAAGGTGGAAGTTTTGGAGGGTTCTTTGTGTCTCAAACAGAATGAGAGATTATAAATTAATAACATGTTGATATACAGATTTTTTACACTTAAAATTGATATATAAAGAATGAGCAAGAAAAAAAGTAATCTATTGAATTCATTCAGAGATGGGACTTTCCCAAAGATTAGGAGTTCTAGTGAGTTTTGAAATGCAACCAAGGGCTGGGTCAAGTAAAAAAAATCATGGAATATTTGATACATATGGAAAGAAATGAAGATAGGAAGGTGCTAAACAGTTGGGGAAGACACCTTGGGAAACTGAAGTTTTTAAGATGATGAAAGTTTAATATGGTCAGCAGCTGTGATATTTGCAAGGTAAAAAACATTTTGGTAGAGACTAGAGAAATTAAATTTAATATGAAATATTTCCAGGATTAATAAATTGACTTGAATCTACAAAGAAAGCCACTGTGAACAATGGAGTCAGGGAATTGTTCCCAGGTAAGGTGGCCTGGGCAGAGAGAGTGATGGAGAACAAGGGAGGGGATTTTAGCTGAGGGTGGGGGACATGAATGTGCTTTGCATGTTGAGAGCACAGGGAAGTAGGAGTGAGGGGTGTATTAAGAAGCATGTATCTTCTGTGTGGGGAGAAGTCCATACATAAAACCACCAACTTGTGGCAGGGTCTTTGGGCTTCAAGTTCAGAGACAGGTGCTGCTTGGCTGTTCTTCAGGGACATAGCATTTGAGATTTGGAGTATGGAATAAGCCAGACTTCATGGGTAAATTTGAGATTTGGAGTATGGAATAAACCAGACTTCATGGGTCAAAATGATCGAGCTTTATATTGTTATTGCTCTCAAATGAAATGCTTAATAATTTGAAAGTGTTTTTATCTCCTCGTCATGCATCCTATAGTAGCTAACAATTATTAAACTACTAGTTACATATAAACATGTCGATTAATGCTCTCATATTCAGTAGCAATACTGGCAAAAATTCATGACATGTCCAAATGAGAGAGGAAAAAAAGAGTCCCATTTATGATAAAAAGAACATAATATTTTCAGGTAAAATGAATGAGATTCTAACTAAAGTTTGAAAACCTCTTCAAGGTTTGTTCAAGAAGCAAACATGTCAGCCATGCAGTGACTAGCACATGTAAGTCAGGGAAGCCAAGGCTGGTGGACTGCCTGCGCTCAGGAGTTCTAGACCAGCCTGAGCAAGAGTGAGACCCCATCTTTACTAAAAGTAGGAAAACTAGCCAGTTGTTGTGGTAGACACATATAGTCCCAGCTACTCAGAAGGCTGAGGCAAAAGATTTCCTGAACCCAGGGGTTTGAGGTTTCTGTGAGTTATGATGCCACAGCACTCTACCCAGGAAACAGAGTGAGATGCTGTCTCAACAACAATGACAAAAGCTAATCTGTGTGTACAGGTGTAAACTATATTATCATTCCATATTAAGAAAATAACAAAAGAAGATTTTCCAGAGGAATAGCAAATAGTTGATTTCACAATGTCTTTATGCAAATTTTCTGGACACTATGAAGAGATACAGGAAGTGACAAATCTGAAGTCCTTTATGGTCTAAGTTGCATGAACCTCGTGTTTAAAAACATGCAGCTGAAAAAAATAAAACACATACGCTTTGTGACAAACAGAGCTAATTTGAGTTGAATTTGATCCCACTTTAGAAGGATTACCATGTAAAAGAGAAAGGAAAGATTTGAACTCCATTCTGTATACACAGAAGAAAAAAAATAATCAAGAAGGGATGGCAGATAACATAGGTTCTCATTGAAAGTTTATCTCCCTTGTCGTTTACCCCAGTCTTCTGAAGTATTAGGTACTTGCATATTTTCTGGCTCTACCTCAGCCAGTGGTGCCAATGCATGTGGTGAGTGGAGGAACAGGCATATGATTCAATTCTGGTCAGTGGGCTGTAAAGCAAGTCTACCCGGGTCATCTGCAGGAGATCCCTCACACTTAATAAAAGGAACACTGTGGGGTGGGTTGTGACACGAGAACTATGTAAGGAGCCATCTTGACTACCTGGTAAAATGAAATGGCTTCCATACCTCTGGCTCTATGCTCAGGACCTTGCCAATATGTAAGAATGATTCAAAGCAAAGAACTGAATTAGCCAACCCTGGAATTACCTCTATCCAGATTTCTTGTTATGTAAGATAATAAATCTCTCATTTTTAAAAAGGTCTTTTTTACTCAAGTTTTCTGTTATTTGAAGCCAAAAGCATATACATGGTTACAGAATTAATACAGGTTGAATTATGACGGAATTTAGGAACTGACAACCTTCAATCTGGGACCAAAAGAGCTGGCAAAACATGCATGAAAAATTGCGTGGAGCTGAGAGGAAGAGGCATGCATAACAAAGAATTAGCAAGGAAGCAAATAACCTTGATTTCTCACATTGCTATATAAGCGTTTTGGCACTTACTAGATGGTTTATGGAAATGCTTATTGAGCACAGATGTTATCTTTTTACTTCCTTCACAACCTGAGAGCATACTATGTAAAATAATCATAGCGTAATTTCAGAAGCAATTTTAACACATTGTTTCCTGAATAGCATATGTGTGCATGTGAATAAATCTTTTACAGAATATTGAGCCATCTAAGAGAATTATCTTCTCTTGTTCATACACCTCCTAGTTGATTGTTTTCCTGAAAATATAACATCCAAGGAAATTAACGTTGAATAATTCCAGCTCAGGCCATCACCAACCTTCTGTTACAGTACAGATACAAAGAGCCAATGCTAAGTTTAAAATAAATATCTAGCACATTATAGAATCCTAATGGTAGAACATAATTAATCAGATACAATTTTCAGGTCAGAAAAGAAGTGAAAAATTAGTTTTGTCCTTTTACTTGCCTTTTGCCATCCTTGTATACAATTCTGTTTCTCCTACTGCACTGTGAGTCTTGGAACATCCTAGGACTCCTAGGCTCTCTTACCTGTTTGCCTCAGCCATCCCCACTGCTTGAGCTGTGTCTTACAGACTTCTAAACTTTTATGCCCAGCTCAGATTCCTCTCCTACACAAAATCTGCATTTAGGGTCTCCACATAAATGGAACCAATAGAACACAGACATGTATATATGCCCCAGATCAAGAAAGTGAGAGTGCATCCTTCCTGGAACTTCCTATATCATGGGTTCTCAGTGGATTCCATGATGCCTGCCTGCATGCCTATGTGAATGATAGGAGCCCTTTTTTTTATCAAGTGATAATAAATAAATGCTAATCTCTTCTGGAAACACATTCACAGGCACATTTAGAAATAATACTTTTCCAGCTATTGGGGCATCCTTTAGCCTAGTCAAGTTATTACATAAAATTAACCATCACGAAAACCATACATTTTCAAATCCTTCTTGGAAAATGTTTGCCATTAAAATGGATTGAAATTATGTTATACAAAACCGGTTTCTACTTCCCTAAAATCCTAGTCCTCATTTTCTAACTTTCTTTTCTTTTTTCTTTATTAAATCATAATTGTGTACATTAATGCATTTATGAGGTACAATGTGCTCATTTGGTATACAATGTGGAGTCTTACATCAAACTGATTAACAAAATGAATTATATCCACATGTACTCTGAGGCCAAACATTTAGAGCCTTCTTGTCCATACCCCCAACCCCACATCAACGTAGTAAAAGGCATGCTAATATTTAAGTTCACTATACTTTCTTCCCCCCACACACCTTACTAGCACCTGTCTTTCTCTCTCACTTGGACTACTACAAAATCTATTAGCTGCTCCCCCCTCAACTTCATTCTATAAAACTCTCAGAGTATTTCATATTCTCTTTTTCTAAAACACAATTTTGATAACAAATCTCCAGTTTCTTAGTATTGCATCAAGAAATGTAACCCAAATCCTCAATGCAAAGACATTTGAACTGTGTAAATTCCCTTTATATAACATTATATCTTGACAACCCATCTAACTTGAAGACAGCTCAGTGCTAGCTGATAGGAAGATAAATTTACTGATTATTCTCCACATAAGGATCAGGGTAAAGTAAATTCTTTAAAATACCTTAGACTGACCTCTATCCTCCTTCCCTGTGGAGCTGGGTTCACACCAGCCCATTACAGCCTCTGTCCATTCACATGACTTAAGCCATGCATTTCAGCATCAACACTAATAAGAATCAGAATCTCCTTCAAGACTCTCCAACAATCTGAAGGAAATCTAGTCTATGTGTTACCAAAATATTTCAGTCACAGCCCTTACAATAATTAATTGTATTTTTTTGTCCTATAAGCACTAATTAAACATACGGCATATGCCTGTGGTCCCCAACCTTTGTGGCACCATGGACTGGTTTCATGGAAGATAATTTTTTCATGAACTGTGGGTGGTATGATGTGGGGGTATATAGTTGCATTACATTTATTGTTCTCTTTCTCTCTATTATTATTATTACATCATAATATATAATAAAATAATTAGGCAGCTCACCTTATAATGCAGAATCAGTAGGAGCTCTAAGCTTGTTTTCCCTCAGCTAGATGGCCCCATCTGGGGATGATGGGAGACAGAGACACCCAAAGTATGTTCCTGCTATAAAGTTTGCCACCAGATGCAGCTTAATTGTCACTTGCCACTCACTGATAGAGGTTTGATGAGTCTGCAAGCAATTGATCTGTTATAGTCTCTGTAGAGTCAAGTCTATTTGCTAATGATAAACCATACCGGCAGCCACTCCCATTGCTAACATTACTGCCCAGCTCCTCTTCAGATCAGCAGACAATTGTTCTCCTAAGGAGCTCACAATCCAGATCTCTCATATGCATACTTTACAGTCCAGTTCATAGTCCTATGGGAACCTAATGCCACCTGGAATTTGACAAGAGGTGGAGCTCAGGTGGTGGTGTGAGTGATGGGCATGACTGTTAATACAGATCAAGCTTTGCTCACTCCCAGGCCACTCACCTGCTGTGCAGCCAATTCCTAACATGCAGATACCAGTCCGCAGCCTGGCCATTGGGGACGGCAGACATGTACCATAGACACCATTTTTAATAACTGGGCTTCCAGAAATTTCAGTGATATGATAGTTTGAACTTTGGGATATTTGACTACTATCTAAAACCATTTCATAGCAAATAATGACTAATCTCTATGTCCTAAGAACCAAATTAGACATTAAAGAAACAAAGACAGTTATTATTTTGTTAATACGTGACTGATAATTTGTTCTGAACACTTAGCATTTTAGAGTATATTAGCCACATTTATGTAATTATTTTATATTTTAATTTCTTTTAACATTTACCCATTTTCTAAAGTGAAGCTGAGCAAATATTTATTATTATTCCTGCTTAATCCACACAACTACAAATAGCAAACTTAGTTATCAAAACCATGTACTTTCAGTTAGATTCTATTCTGTCAGCACTGATGTATTCAGTTTAATAAGATCAAATCCACTCTATAATTTGCAGCTACTTCTAAACCTGCACTGCTCTTTGTATTTACAGAAAGAGGAAATCAGTGAGTCATCCCAAGGAAGTTCCCGGAGGATACAAGATTCTTCGGTGAGAAGAATGCATTTAAGGTAACTCATCAGGCAGGACTAAATCCTAGAAGGTGACCTTGTAGGATTGATAAATTTGTGTCCAGCCCATGTGAAGGTTTATTAATCCCCCCAAATATACAGAATTGTATGACTAGTACTAGTCTCTCTATGACCTGAACGTTAAGTAGGATTTAGTCCTGCCAACCCAGCAAGCCACCCCTCAGTGTTTATAGTATGGCTCATGTGGAGAAGAACCTGGATGGGGGTTTTAATCCTTTATTTAAAAACTGATCTTTCAAGCTTTCAGGAGATTGATCTCAAGAGTGGCATCTGCCTTCTTGCTGGGATTATCTGTCTCTTCTGTTTAAAGGATCGCATTTCAGGAGCCATCAGGTCAATTAATCTCATCCTCTAGTATCTTCTTACAGGCTCATAAACATATTTACATCGCACATGCCAACTGATGGCTTGCTCTACGTGTTGGCAAATGTTGGATTCTTGGTCGCAATGTGAAACAACGGAACACCAGGAGCGTGCCTCCATGGAGAGTTAAATTTTGTTTGAGGGAGCACAGAAAATGAAAAAAATACCATGGGATGGCACATCGTCAGCCAGTGTGCATCTACAGTCCACATGTTCATTTCTCTTAGTTTTATTTGGAGACTACAGAGAAGAAGGAGCATTGAAGAACAAAGAGGCAACCAGGTTGAGGCAGGGAAAAGACCACGTGGCAACAGAAAGCGATGGGCTGAAGAGAAACAAAGAGGAAGGTACCGGGATGGGATGAACTAAGTGCAGGGAGAGGAGAAGGGTTAGGGAGAAGAGTTTCACACAGGCAGGAATCCAGAGAAGCTCATATGATTTCAATATTTAAAAATGATAAACGAGGCCAACACCTGGTAAAATAAATTACGTTTTGTCTCCTTCCCTTGACAAATATATCCTTATGACAATAAAGCTAAGAAAAGCTAAACAAATAAAGAAGAAACATCTGAATTTTATTATATTTTCTTCGTATCTGGGTGTTGTTGATAGTCGAGCACTGTTTAAAGGAAAAAGAAAATAGAGTTATGCATATAATAAATTACTGAAAATTTCTTCAATGTGATTTATTTTATGGTTATGCTTCAGTAATGTTGCCAATGCTTTGTTTTAAGATTTTCATTTAATTATACAATAATGGGAAAGCCCAAAAATTAGAAAGCAAAAAGGATGCAAACAATAATGTATTTTCATAATAATCTTCATTAAAGTAGACAAAAATTATTAAAAAGGTACACTGAGTATGTTTAAAAGAATTTCATCTAAAATATTTAACAATATTTATAAAATACATAACTATAATCAATGAATATCAGTATTTGATTACAAGTAAGTGAAGCTGAATTTTAAAATTTATTATTTAAATATTTCTTTTTAGTAAATAATTAAAAAATAGACGTATATTGTTGTGGTAGTTGATAGTTGATTTGGTTTTCAAAATTGTCAAAGTTAACAATTAGTAGCAATTTAATTATAATATTAATACAAACTTTATAAAATCACAAATTGTTGAGCCCTGGGTACAGCTTGTGAATAATCGGTTAACCCATGAATTCCTGCAGATTCACAACTTAGAACTAGAAGAAAAGCAGGAAAATGGACAGTGGCAGTCCTAGGAACAGATGAGTGTCTATTATAATCATGCTGCCTGAGAGAAAGAAAGGATTTGCCCAGTAATGAATCTGCCTTTCCTTTCCTGCACACCCTGCAAAGTGCCGGTCATCTCTGACACTGGCTGAGGAAGCATCTATGTGGCTGCTTTTCTCCAGGTCCCTGGATAAGAGCCATGGGGACAGTGTCCATCCCCCCAGGGCTCAAGCAGGTGTAAAGGTGGCGCCTGAGCACTGTACCCTGGTGCTGGAGGTTGGTGCAAATGGGTACACGGGCTGTGCCCAGCTCTAAGAAGGACTCTCCCGCAGCCCTATTTTCTCAAACACGAATGTGTCAAAAATGACTAAGGATCTGACAAAATGCCGAGCGTGCGTATGTGGATTTGAGCGGAGGCCGGACAGTCTGCATTTTTAACAAGTCTTTAGGTGATAAGGAACCTTCTTTTGGGATTTAAGGGTCTCTAGATTTCACCCCTTTCAATAAAAACAGAACATGTCAGACCAAAGAACCTGTCTATGTATCAATGAGCTGTGGTCATTATAGTCAAATGGTGTGCACTTGGACGTGGGTGCCACTGAGGGTCCAAGTGGTGGGGTTGACCCTTTCATCTATCATCCACCTACTCCTAATATTAATTATAATAAGTTGAATAAATATTATCATGTCCATTTTGACTACTTTAACAGTAAATTTTATGTAATTCTATACATATAATGTGTGATGAAAATCATTACAAACAGGCTATTCACTGACAGTTTAGAGATATGGTAATACATTTGCTGTCAATGAATTCTGTGTAAGATTATTCTAAAACTTCATCTTACTGAAACTAGCTTGTTTCAAAATAGTAGTCTACTTTATAGAGTAAAATTCTATATATTTGATATTCTACATGCAATATATAATGTTTTATATGTTACATGTTATACTATATATATATATATATATATATATACTTTCATTAAAAAAATACATACTTAATATAACTTGGCTGTGAATTGTAGTGTCTTAAGCTCGCTCCTTTTAGGTTAGACTGGGGAAAGGATGCATACTAAAATTTCACCCTACATAGAAGAGAAGAATTGATGTTCTGAACATTTTAAATAATTGAGTATTACAAAGGAAACATCCAATTGACCATCTAGTTAATTCTCAACAAAAATTAAAATTAACCAATTAAATAATCCACTGTTAGTCCATGGTTCCATGGGATTGATAAACTAATTAACCATTGTTAGAATTTTGAAATAACTGCTATTTACATGAAGTTACAATTAAACTGTAAACCCTTTCAAATATAAAAAGTAATTTGTAAAAAAGATGAAAAGGTAATTATACTGTGGACATTATATCTTTGCATGACAGAGTGAAGTGAAAATCTAGCATACTTGATTTCAAAGAATTAATGGCCCATTGGTAGAAAAAGAGAAAGAATGTTATTAGAAGAATTTTACTGTATTTGGGAGTATTGGAATGTCTTGCTTCTATTAAGAACATAGTGATAGGGAACACAGTTCAGATGAGGAAATGTACCCAAGGCGGTCCTGAAATGGACATATGATGTTCCAAACATCGGACTCCAAGGACATGTCTGTAGCTGTTTCTCTGCCCTGGATCAGCTCTGGGTAAAGGACGGGGCCAGCAGCAAGGCCCTTTCCAATGAAAGGCAATTAGAGGCACAGGCAGTTCTCAATTTCCTTAAGAGAGTAAATTGCATGGGTTGATCACATGCTCACAATTCTTGAATCTTAAAATAGCTAGATGATATTCTATTCACGTCTGTTGTCAAACTTTCCAAAGGTCAAAATCAATTGCCCATTTTTTACAGACACTAGAAGTAACCAAGCTGAATTCAGTCAGCTGGCTTGTGGGACAAAATAGCTGGACACACAGACATCATACAAATCTCTAATATACTTCAGATGCTCCATGAGAGGGAGAAGATCAGAGTCTGAAATCTCTATCAATTTATTTATTTTTTTCACATAAAACTACGGTGTCACTAATTTCTCCTTATACCAAAAAGCATTTAGAACAAAACAGTGGAACCATGCAATGTTCCATGCTTCATCTCATTAACCCACACTCAATATGCTGCAGTTGTAGTTAGCTCCACCTTCAGCCAGATCCTTATTCTAACCATTGATTTTCCTTATTCCTGCTAAAACTTTGGTCATCTCTGACAAAACAGTCAACAACATATACCAAGAAAAAGAATCCTTATTCAATAAATGGTGCTAGGAAAACTGGATAGCCACATGCAGGAGAATGAAATAGAAATCCTACCTTTCACCAGCCACAAAAATTAATTCCAGATGGGTAAAATCCTTAAGAAAGAAGCCATGAAACCATAAGAATTTTTAGAAGAAAATCTAGGAAAAACTTTTCTAGATATCACAATGGGCAAAGAATTTATGACTAAGACTTCAAAGGCAATTACAAAAAATAAGCAAATGGGACTTTATTAAAATTTAAAAGCTTCTGAATAGCTAAGGAAATAATCATCACAGCAAATAAACAACATACAGAATGGAAAAAAATAGTTGCAAGCTCTACATCTGATAAAGGGCTAACAGCCAGAATCTACCACATACAAAGAACTCAAAGAAGTCGGCAAGAAAAGAAACAACTCCATTAAAAAGCAGGCAAAATATATGGACAGAAAATTTTCAAAAGTAAATGTACAAATGGCAAAAAAAAAAAAAACACATGAAGAATGTACAGCACCAATAATCATCAGGGAAGTGAAAGTAAAACCACAATGAGCTATTACTGTACCCTGTGAAAAAAAGGCTTTTTAGAAAAAAAGTTCAAATGCAGTAGACATTGGCATGGATGCAGGGAGAAAGGAAGGCTTGCACGCTGTTGGTGGGACTGGAAATTAGTATCTACGGAAAAACAGTATGAAGTTTTCTCAAAGAACTAAAAGTAGACTTACCATTTGATCTATCCATCCCACTACTTGGACTTTACCCAAATTGGGGGAAAGAAGTCTTTATTTTTTTTGTAGAGATGGAGTCTCACTTTATCACCCTCGGTAGGGTGCCCTAGCATCACACAGCTCACAGCAACCTCCAACTCCTGGGCTTAGGTGATTCTCTTGCCTCAGCCCCCCAAGTAGCTGGGACTACAGGCACCCACCACAACACAGAAGTCATTAATTGAAAGACACCTGGTCTTGAATGTTTATTGCAGCACAATGCACATTGCAAAAATATGGGATCAATCCAAGTTTCCTTTAATTCACAGTAGATTAACAAAATATGGTAGATGTGTACCATGGAGTGCTACACAGACATAATGAAAGGATGAATTAATGCCTTTTGCAACAATCTAGATGGAACTGAAGATCATCATTGTAAGTGAAGTATCTCAAGAACGGAAACACAAACACCACATGTACTCTCTAACTTATGGAACTAACTCGTGGGCACACAAGCGCACAAAAGGAAGCAAAAATTGTTAGAAATCAAGCATAGGGGAGAAACGGGGAATGTCCAAACCCTAACTGATGAGTCCAGTGAACATATTCCTCAGGTGATGGGCACACTTACAGCCATGACTGAAGCATCACAAAAACTATTCATGTTACAAAATCGTTTGTATTCCTGTAATATTTTGGAAAACAAAACAAGACTGTAGGCCAGGCACAGGGCGGCTCATGCCTGTAATCCCAGCACTCTGGGTGTACTGGCAGGTGGATTGCTTGGGCTCCAGAGTTTGAGAACAGCATGAGCAAGAGCGAGACTTCATCTGTAATAAAAATAGAAAAATTAGCTGGGTGTGTTGGTGGACACCTGTGGTCCCAGCTAATCTAGAGCCTGAGGCAAGAGAATTGCATAAGTCTAGAAGTTTGAGGTTGCTGTGAGCTATGAAGCCACAGCACTCTACCCAGAGTGGCTGACTGAAAATCTGTCTCTAAATAAAGTTATCATCATTGATGACCTAAACCAGGGGTCTTCAAACTACGGCCCGCGGGGCACATGAGTTGGTGTGAACTGTATTTGTTCCTATTTTGTTTTTACTTCAAAATAAGATAAGTGCAGTGTGCATAGGAATTTGTTCCTAGTTTTTTTTTTTCTTTTGTAACTATAGTCTGGCCCTTCAACAGTCTGAGGGACAGTGAATTGGCCTCCTGATTAAAAAGTTTGAGGACCCCTGACCTAAAGGATCGCAAAGTCATCCTAACTTTCCTGTTCTTTCATCCAGCCTAACGTAGTTGGCTATTGGTCCAGCAGGCAAAAAGTTTTTATAGGATAAATCAGACCTATCCTTTTCTCGGTTACAACCCTTCACTGGCTCCCAAATATAGTTAAACTAAAATCACCTACCAACACTGAAAGATCTTGTATGTAATAAATTCTGGTAGTAAGAATTTATGTACTGCTTATAAATAAAAATGATCCTATTATATAGGATTTTTCTGGTTACAACTCAAAGGTATCAGGCCTAATGTAGGTAAAAGAGATACATTTTTTAAAATTTATTTTATTTTAGATTATCAAAAGCTGGAAAGGGAGCAAAGCAGCTGGAACTAAAGAATCAAGTCACTCTCATGATCAAGACTTAACTTCTATCATCAAGCCTTTCTTAGATTCCCATTCTGTTTGCAAATTTTCCCATCTTTCTAAAATACATGTACTTTCTTTCTCTTTGAAAAACATTAATTAAGGTTATGCACTATACTTAAAAAATACGTAGTATCAAAGAACTGAGAGTCAAAAGCAGCAAATCTCCCCTGCCATTCTGCATCTGAAGTTCTTGTCCCCAAGGCAACAATTTCACGTGGTTTACCTGTTTCTTTATTAAGTACAACATAATGCAAAAGGCAGTGAAATAATAACAAAGCCGTAACCACTGAAGCTCAACTTTGTCATCATAGAAAATGTAAAATTCTAAAATGTCCTAAACTTCCAGTTCCTAAACTTTATCATTAAAGTAGAAGATATTTTCAATTAAAATGCATTTATTTATTGAAGAGAATGAATAAGTATTTCTTATAGTTTTTGTATCATTAAATTAACATGTAATTATTATTCAAAACTATACCATACACAGGCTTCGTTGCTCCATTTCATGAGGCATGATTCTTAAGAGCCATAGAACTTTCAGGATGGTAGATGACTATTTATTTCTTTTTTTTTAATAATTTTATTGAATCATAATTATGTACATTGGTGCAATCACAGGGCACGATTCATATACATTCAGAAATATTTTGATCATACTGTTACAGATATCCTTCATGGCATTTCCTTGATCACTATATA
>CAUYON010098105.1:0-13234 GCA_963573935.1 Arctocebus calabarensis | reverse complement strand
CAAGAAACTGTTAACAATGGGACTGGGAGAAGGAGTGATGCGTGATGCATTATTTTTTACTTTAATGTTATTTTTCACCTTCAGCCTGGGAGTATAATATTTGTAGATTTAAACAGCTACTTTTTTTTTTTTTTTTTTTTTTTAGACAGAGCCTCAAGCTGTCACCCTGGGTAGAGTGCTGTGGCATCACAGCTCACAGCAACCTCCAATTCCTGGGCTCAAGCGAGTCTCCTGCCTCCACCTCCCAAGTAGCTGGGACTACAGGTGCCTGCCACAATGCCCGGCAATTTTTTGGTTGCAGCCACCAAAGTTGTTTGGCAGACCTGGGCTGGATTCGAACACGCCAGCTCAGGTGTACGTGGCTGGCACTTTAGCCTGCTGAGCCACAGGCGCCAAGCTAAACAACTACTTTTTTAATGTAAACATAAAATGCAGCTTCTTAGCCCCAGTCTCCAACCTAGCGCTGGGGTTCCTGAAGGCAGGCCCAGGAATCTGCATGAGGTTCCCTGCCCCTCCCGGCCCTAGGTTCCGAGATGATCTGAAGTGATCTGGGTGTCCATGCAGACCCATCCCAACCTTCTTTTTGATTGTGAGGCTCCTGTGCAGGGGCTCACTGGAGGGACAGTCTTGCCAGTAGACTGTCACTGGGTTGGGTGTGGTCTGAGGTCTCTTTCTTGCCACTGTTTTACTTAATCTGTCAGCGCCACAACCTGAATTGGTGGTCAGTTCAAACAGTGGAATTTCCAGGAATGTTTGTCAAAAATATAGACTACTAGGCCAGGTGCGCTGGCTCACACCTGTAATCTCAGCACTCTGGGAGGCTGAGGCAAGTGGATCACCTGAACTCAGGAGTTCAAGACAAGTCTCACCAAAAGTGAGACCCCTGTCTCTTAAAATAGAAAAACTAGCTGGGGAGTGTGGTGGGTGCCTGTAGTCCCAGCTACTTGGGAGACTGAGGCAAGAGTATTGCTTGAGCCCAAGAGTTCGAAGATGCTATAAGCTATGATGCCAGGGCACTCTACCCAGGGCAACAAAGTGAGACTTCCTTACTCCCATCCAGGCCTCCTGAGTGGGTCTTAGGATAAATGAATTAAGATTTTAATAAACTATACAGGTGATTTGGAGGCTCTAGCAAGTATGTAAAATATTCTTAAACTTATAGTCCAGGTTCATCTAAAAAGTCTATTATATGCGCACACATGCGAACACACACACGGTATATGCTTACATTTCTTTTTTTTTAGGCAGAGTCTCACTTTGTCACCCTCAGTAGTGTGCTGTGCATTAGCTCACAGCTACCTCAAACTCTTGGGGTCAAGTGATGTTCTTGCCTCAGCTTCCCATGTAGCTGGGACTACAGATGCCTGCCAGAATACCCAGGTAGTTTTTGAAATGGGTTCTTGCTCTTGCTCAGCCTGATCTCAAACGCCTGAGCTCAGGCAATCCACCCGCCTCAGCTTCCCAGAGTGCTGGGATTACAGGTGTGAGCCACGTTGCCCAGCCCTTTATGCTTATATTTCTTTATCTGACATTCTTACTGTACACAGCCTGGGTGAGTACCCCGTAACAACTGTGCTTTGACAGGCCTGAGTTCCCCAGTCCTCTCGTAACCCTCAGCTAGAAGGCAAGACCCAAATTCTAAAGGCAGCACAAGATCTAGTTTGGAAGTTGTTTTCCCAGCTATAGCAGATGCCCTCAGTGTCTGCTGATCTCCTCGGTCCCTGCCATTTCTGGGCTCACCTGGCAGCAGCAGCGTCACTCTGAGGGGCGTTGTGTACTGTCTCCCGGGCTGCCTGGCAGGGTCGGGCCCTGGTCGCCTGCACAGTAACTGGCTCCTTTCCCTCCCTGCCTCACTTCTTCATTCCCCACAGGGTGCGTCCTGGGATTGGCTCTCAGATAAACCACTTGTATTAGAATCTTTGTCTCAGGATCTCTTTCTGGTGAAACCCATACCAAATAAAATAAAAACTAGGTGTACTTTGCCCACTATAAAATAAAAACATGAAGCACACAAGTTGGAAGAATGAAGATCTTCCTCCTGAAGGCAGGTGGTATTTTCTGGCCATGTTGGCGTTCATCATGTTAGGTTTGTTCCTGCAGATTTGGTCTCCTGCTCTAATCATTTCCTCGTGTTGCCGTGAATCCTTGTCATGATGATTTTTAACAGCTTCATAGTTGGGAGGCTCTGGCTTGACTGTGACCAACTGATGACGTGTCTTCCCTCCTCCTTGCAGGCATTCGTCCCTACAAATGTGATGTCTGCAACAAAGCCTTCACCCAGCGCTGCTCCTTGGAGTCCCACCTGAAGAAAATCCACGGGGTGCAGCAGCAGTACGCCTACAAGCAGCGCAGGGACAAGCTCTACGTCTGCGAGGACTGCGGCTACACGGGCCCCACCCAGGAGGACCTGTACCTGCACGTGAACAGTGCCCACCCGGGCAGCACGCTTCTCAAAAAGACATCCAAAAAACTGGCGGCCCTTTTGCAGAGCAAGCTGATGTCCACACACCAGGAGAATACCAACCTGAGTGAGGAGGAGGAGGAGGAGGAGGAGAAGAAGTGAGGGGGGAGGGGGAGGAAGACGCCAACACTGCAAAGTGTATGCCCAGTTTTGGTTTTGAGTGTCCCCCTGATGCCAAGTGTTCAGTTCAACCTCTCTGTCCCTTAGGGCCATAGGCACAGTAGGGTCTGTTCTCTGGTTGTCAATTACAGTAGTGATGTCAGATCCTGTAACTTGTGTGCCATCACACAAAGTCACATGCATATCACCAAAGTTTGTAGTCCACACTCCTGACAGCCAAGATCACCCTGAAGGATTTTTTTTTTTTTTAAGGATTTTCACACTTGGAGGGAGAGGTATTTATTAGAGAGATCATTATGGTGCCTTGAAATAAAAGTACTTCCACTTGAAATGCTACTTAAGCAAGGAAAATGAATGTTATTATTCTGGACCACATTACAGAGATTATTTTAATAAATGAAACATTCTTGTGAACTTTTCTTTAAAAAGCAACACAGGCCAAGTGCAGTACCTCATGCTTATAGTCCCAGCACTTGGGGAGGCCAAGGCAGAAGGATCATTTGAGGACCAAAGTTCAAGACCCAGCTGGGCAACATATTGAGATCCCCATCTCTCCAAAAAATAGAAAAAAGTAGCCAGATGTGCTGGTGAGCACCTCTGGTACCAGAAACTTGAGAAGGGAAGAGAATCACGTGAACCTAGGAGTTTGAGATTGTGGTGAGATGTGATGAAGCTTCTGCACTAGCCTGAGTGACAGAGCAGCATCCTGTCTCAAAAAATAACCTGGGTGCAGCAGCTCACGCCTGTAATCCTAGCACTCTGGGAGGCCCAGGTGGGAGGATCCCTTGAGCTCAGGGGTTTGAGACCTGCCTGAGCAAGAGTAAGCCTTCGTCTCTACTAAAAATAGAAAAATTAGCCAGGTGTCATGGAAGGCGCCTATAATCCCAGCTACTTGGGAGGCTGAGGCAGGAGGATTGCTTGAGCCCAGGAGCTTAAGGTTGCTGTGAGCTAGGCTGACACCATGGCACTCTAATGTGGGTGACGGAATGAGACTTTGTCTCAAAAAACTAAATAAATACAAGTAAAAAGCAAGTCAGAGGCTCGGCGCCCGTAACACAGTGGTTACGGCACCAGCCACATGCACCAAGGCTGGCGGGTTCAAACCCGGCTGGGCCTGCTAGACAACAATGACAAATACAACAAAAAAATAGCGGGCGTTGTGGCAGGTGCCTGTAGTCCCAGCTACTGGGAGGCTGAGGCAAGAGAATCGCTTAAGCCCAAGAGGTTGCTGTGAGCTGTGATATAAGATATAAGACCCGCTACCAAGGGTCACATAATGAGACTCTGTCTGAAAAGAAAAAAATCAGAGCATTAAGCTAAAGCTGCTTGTTTAGGGCTAATTGTGTGACATCTGACTTCAGATTATTGGGGTGGACTTGACGAATAACCAGCTGATTGTGGAGGGGGGAACCCACATTGAGGCGCTGGGTCCTACAGGTTGGTGGGCAGAGATGCCTGGTGTGGCGTGGCAGGGACCTCATAGGCTCTTGGTTCTCTTTTTGTGGTCCTGGGGCTTCTGCAGAGGTCTCGGCTTTCTGAGCCTAGAATGTACCAGCTGGAGGCTCTTCTTTCCCCATGAATCTGCATCACTAGCAGGACAGACGCAGTTTCAGGTGTGCCCCACAGGTGCATGACTGCTGAGTGCGGTGACCTTTAGCCCCCTCCCTGTCCTCACCATGGAGGCCTGTCTCAGAGGCTGGAGAGGTGAGCAGTAAACTTCTGGAAACCCAGATAAGACCCTGGGGATGGGGTTGGGGGTAAGTTCACAGTCTCCCTCACCGAGGGCAGCAGCCAGGGCCCAGGACCCTCTTGTGGATCAGCTCCACCCGGTCCTTGAGTTGCCTGCTGCCTGGCCACTCCCTGCCCTAGGGGAACATGTGGATGATGAAGCCCTGTTCTTACTTTCTCCCTCCCCCATTCCTGCCCTCTTGCTTTCCTGGCCCTCCTTTCCTTCCATCTTCTCCCCTTCCTTCTCTCCCAGGCCGTGAGCCAGGCATTATGCTGAGATCTGGACATTTTATGTGGTATGTCCTATAGCTTGAGTCAACATTTCTCTTCCAAATTGACACTTTTCTTTCAGGAGGAAGGAAACAAACCCTTTTGCACACTGACAGCGTGCCAGGCTCTGAGCTGGGTACCCTCAGTGTGCAGATGTTTTCTGGAACAGTGCACTGCAGAGGGCCAGAACCCCAAGTCCAGTGAAACCCCTTTTATTTTCCTCCCTCTCATTCAGACCTCGTGATGTGAATGGCCACGTTTGGCCATCAGCAGTAGCAAGACTTGAACCTGCGGCTCCAAGTGACACAGGGTGCAGCCTCCCAGGGATGCCAGCCTGGAGGGCTCAACCCTGACCCCAGGGGCTGCTGCATGAGAGAGAAGCTGGAGGCGGCGGGCGTGCTTTCTCTTCCTTTGTCTGGGTCGTGTAGAAGGAATATCCAAGCATCTGGCTGTAGCCATCGGCCTGTGGCCTGGTTTGCCCAGTGGATTGTGAACCAGCTAACATTTTCTTTTGGGTCATAATTTTTTAAAACCAAGAAGGCTCTTTTGGATACAGGTGACGGAGACCTGGTTTAAAATGATATTAGCAGAAAAGGGAACATATTGCTTGGAAAGTCCAGAGCCATGGCAGCTTCAGGAGTGGCCGGATTTAGTATTCAAGCAATGTCCTTGTCGTAATCATTCTCTCCATCTTCTACTTCTTTATCAAATAGGCTCAGATGGAGCCCGGATGACTGGACTTCTGTCCCACAGTGCAGTAGCACAGCATGAGGGTTTCCCTTTCAGCCAGAGATCCTGGCTGACTCTGGATCCCACACTCAACCATTCACTGTGTCCTGGGGGACGCGGTGCCCTCTCACCCCAGGCCTGACTTGAGTGGAGAGAGCAGGGCAGTACCCCACCCGGCCTGGGAGGGCTGGGAGCTTGGTCCCCCAGCAGGAAATCAAGGTACGCTAGCTAAGGTAAGGCACAGCCACGGCAAACTGTGGCCTGAAGAGCAGAGAGGAGTGTTTCCTCTCACACAGCAGCTGGGTGGGTGGGTCTCTCCGTTTCATTACTCAGGGACCCAGTTTCTCTCCTGTGCTGCCCTGCCCTGCCATTGTCAGCATCTGCATGGCGGAAGCTGGGTTTCCTTTAGCTGATAGAAGAGTTGTCTTTGTTTCCCTCAGAAGCCAGCTCTGACAGAAGGGTTCAAGTTCACGTAGAGTGCTTAGGAGGTGATGCCGGAAAGCATCTGCACGGGGGAGGGGAAGTGTGGCAGGAAGGAGACAGCTGATCAGGGAGCAGTGTCTGGAAGGTTCGAGGGCAGTGTGTGCACCGTGCACCTCAGCGCCCCCACTGGAGGGTGTAGGGAACTGCACACTGAGTCCCCATCCACTCAGCGCCCCCACTGGAGGGTGTAGGGAACTGCACACTGAGTCCCCATCCACCCTTGGTTGAGGCCTGCTGATGCAGGACCCTTCCACGTGCCCTGAGGACTGACTGAGCCTGCCTCCAGGGCCAGGAAGGTACTCCAGACAGAGGTACAAAGGTTAGCCAGGCAGGTGATGACTGTCTGGTGTAGGTGTGGCAGGGTCACACCCGCTATCTGAAGCAGCTGGCGCCAGACATAACCACTCTATTCACACTCCATGGGGAGAGGTTATCCACATTCACTTGGTGAGTGTGGAAAAGCAGGCGTGCCAGCCACCGTGCTCTTGTGCTGCAGAATGGGGGGAAGATTATGGTGGACGACTCCAAGTCTCTACCACGGCGGGCAAAACGACAGACTCGCCTTTTTGACCCCCTCTCTCCCCAGCTCTCTCGGCCTGTCCTGCTTTCAGCCAGTTGCCAGAAGTACAACTTCTGCACCCAGGACCGTGGCTCCGGGCACCGCTGCTCAGCCCGGCAGCCTGGACCCCGGGGTCTATGGGGGCGGGGACGGCAATCCATGAGCTACCGACCTGCACTGAGTCTGCACAGCAGTATCTGCTGTGGGCTGGTGTAGGTCAGTAACTAACTGAGCAGTGCGCAAACTCTGAGGCTCATGCTGGTCAGCACTGCCTTCCAGTCTCATTCGTTGGGGAGCAAGGACTCTTATCTATCCATGTGGTTCATATTGTGGATACCTATAATGCAAGTGTTCTGATTTGGACAGACCAGAGAGTAACTCAGGCGGTGGAGGGCAGGTGCAAGGTGCTTTATTCATCTTGGAGTGGCCAGTCAGCAAGCTACAGGGGAGGTCCTGCGTTAACCAGATCCTAGTGGCCTGGATAACATGGGAGCTCTCCAATCTGCAGTCCACAGTCAGAACAAACAGAAGGCTCTGTACACCTTTACACAGGGGAACAATAGAGGCGAGGCGCCCAGCTGCAGCTCCACACGCATGGCTTCACTGTACACATTGCAGCTGCTGGGAACACATGCGCCTTCCGACCGGCCCTGGGTGAGAAGGCCCGGACGGCCTTATCTCATCTGCACCCAAGGCTACGGGTGAGAAGCCCAAACAACTTTGGCCCTACAATGTCTTAGGTTGTGCCCTAGAAGCAGAGCCTGAGACGGGACTCGGAGGTAAGTGATATTTTGAGGGGGGCTTTTGGGAGAAGCCAACAGGCAGGTGAAGGGAGCAAGGTACAGTAGAAGAAGGACCTAGACAGAGGTGTGGGGTCTGCTGAAGTCTAGCTCCACCTGATCCCAGGGGAGCTCTGGAGCGTAGATGGCACTATGGCAGTTGTCCCCACCTGGAGGCAAGGAAGCCAGTCCTCAGCTGTGGGCTGGCCCTGGTGGGAAAGGGCATAACCAGCAGTATTCTCGGCAGCGGTGCTGCGAGCTGTGTAGCAGCTGCTCTCCAAGGCGGAGGAGAGAGAAGTCTCAGGGATAGATTCTTAGGAGTGAAAAAGATCGAGGTCCACAGGCTCTTGTTTTTGATAAAAGACTTACTTTTGGAACGAAAGGAGTGAATCACTTACTACAAATTATGTGGTGTTTTCAGAAGAAATAAAAATATGTAAAAATATATGCAAAGAAAACTCATCTCTCTAAACTGGTCCCTCATCTGCCAAGCCTCTCCTCTACCATTGTAGTTAAGCACTGTTATTAGCTTTTTGTTTAACTTCTCCTGAGTTCTTGGCCATATATAAGCAAATATGAATATGTATATTATTGCTCTCCACTATTTCTTTTTAAAAAAATTTTAGTTAGCTGATAGCACACTATACATACTGTTTCACACCTTGCTTTTTTTTTAAATTTTTTTTGAGACAACCTCAAGCTGTTGCCCTGGGTAGAGTGCTGTGGCATCACAGCTCACAGTAACCTCCAACTCCTGGGCTCAAGCGATTCTCCTGCCTCCTCCTCCCAAGTAGCTGGGACTACAGGTGCCCACCCCAACACCCGACTATTTGGTTGCAGCCGTCATCGTTTGGCTGGCCAGGGCTGGATTTGAACCTGCTAGCTCAGGTGTATGTGGCTGGCGCCTTAGCTGCTTGATCCACAGGCGCTGAGGGGCGCAGCTTGCATTTTTTTCTTTTAATAATACATCTAGTAATTCCTTCCAGAACGGTACAAAAAGCATTCTCATTCTTTACAGTTATCTAGTATTGTATTGTATTGAAGTCCTGTAATTTAGAATACCAGTCTTCTACTGATGGGCAGTTATGTCATTTCCAATGTTTTGCTATTATGGAGAATGCTATAATGAGTAACTTTATGCATATGTCATTTCACATATGTGCAAACATATCTGTGGGATAAATTCCCAGAAATGCAATTGTTAGCTATAACAATTGCACATGATTAAGGGACATTTGTAGCTCCTCACTATGAATTGCCTGAATGCCTTTTTTTTTCCCTGGGGTGTTGGTCTTTTTTTTCTGCCTACCTTCTAGGAGTTTTTTTTTTTTCAATATGTCAGGAAGTGTAACCCTTTATGATATAAGTTGCTGGTTATCATAATGTTGATAGACATGGCCCAATTACCCTGCACAGAGGTTGTAGCATTTGCAATGTCTAGAAGTGCCTGTGTCCTCTCCACGACCAGCATTCTCTTGCTGTGGTTTGGGATTTTTGCCAATCTGATGGGGAAAAATACTTTTCCAGTGTAGTTTCATTTTATATTTATTAAATGTGAGAGAGGGTAAATGCCTTTGTATCTATTTTAAATTGCACACAAACCTTATGGATGTCCTGTGTGTGATGAAGAGCCATCTATCTGGACAGTGTCTTTCAGTATCTGAGGGAGATTGGTTCCAGGACCTCCCTTGGGTACCAAAATCAACAGATGCTAAAATCCCTGATATCTCACGCAGCGTTTGCATATAACTGAGTAACATCCACCCATGCGCTTTCAGCTCTAGATTATTTATAATACCTAATACAACATAAATGCCACGTATATGGTAATTACAGTGTATTTTTTCATTTGTGTTTTTTTTCCAAATATTTTTAATTTTTCTTCTAAATATTTACAATCTGTGCAGGGCCAACTGTAGTTCCTTTTCCTGTGAACTGCCTTGTCTGTCCACTTTCCCACTGGATTTCTGCCTAACTTCTTGGTCTTTTTTTTCTGTACAACTTTTAGGAATTCTTTGTTTCTTTGGTTATTTTAGTTTTATCAAGAAGTTTAACCCTTTGTGATTTAAGTTGCTGGTTTTCCTCCCAGATTCTTATTTATTTTTTGATTTTGCTCATGCAGGATTTTGTGTCTTTGTGTGTGTTTCAATTTTTCATTTTGGCCAAGCAGAAGTTTTCGATTTGTATGTAGTTTGAATTGATCCTTCTCTTTCTTTGATGGCTGCTGAAGATTGAGTCGTAGTTAGAAAGGCTTCCTGCTCCACAGTTGCATCAGAATTCAGCTAGGCTTGTCTCTAGGACTTGAGTGGCTTCATTTTATCATGTAAAAATCTTTGATCCGTTTGGACTATTTCCTGGTGTATAGTGGGAGGTATGGCTCCAACTTTATCATTTTCCAGATGGCTGACAAGAGATTTTTTTTTTTTTTAAAACGGGGAGCTGGTCCAAAACACACCAGAGAACGCTTTCTTCAGGAAAAGGTCACATGCCTCAGCAGAAGGTGTTGCGAATTATAGTAAGGAGCAGTTTGCTTTAATTAGCAGTTTTCTTTAATTCATTTCTTTAGCAATATTTTTCAAGTGCCTACTGTGCGCTAGGTACTTTTCTAGATACTGAGGCTAGAAAAAATAAAAGATCAAAGTCCCTGCCCTCTAGGGACTCACATTCTCTTAGGGTTGGAAGACATACAATAAATAAGTAAGTATATGCTATATTAGATAAGAGAGAGAAAAATTGAATTAAGTGTCCTACTTACTATGGCTGTGCAACTAATTGGGCCAAATTTATTCTGTGGGTCAGGGATTTGGATATGGCCTAGCGAAAGGGTATAGGGGACAGCTTGTCTTTGCCCCACCATGTCTGGGGCCTCAGCTGAAGGACTTGAAGGCAGCGCCCCAACATTCATCAGAAGGCTGTTCACGCATGCACCTGGTGTTCAGTGCTGCCTCACAAGGACCTCCCCTCTGTAACTCTCTGTGTGAGCTAGTTTGGGCTCTAATGGACGTGGTAGGCTAAGAGGGAGAATGTCCTAAGTGGGAGAGTCAGGTGGAGGCTGTGTTATCACAGATTAAGAACTAGTCTTGGGGGGCCAGTTGAGGTATTCCCAGCACTCTGGGAGGCTGAGGCAGGAGAATTGCTTGAGCTCAGGAGTTTGAGATCAGCCTGAGCAAGAGTAAGCCCCCATCCCTGCTAAAAAAAAAAATAGAAAAGCTAGCAGATGTCTTGGCAGACACCTGTGGTTCCAGTTACTTAGGAGGCTGAGGCACCATGATCATTTACACCCAAAAGTTTGAGATTGCTGTGAGCTATGACACCATAGCACTTTTGCTTGGGGAACAGAGTGAGATTCTGTCTCAAAAATAAATAAAAGAGCTAGTCTTGGGAGTCAGACAGGGTCACTTCTGCCTGTTTACCTATTAGAAGCAAGTTGCTAAGGCTGGTCCATATTCAAGAGGTGGGGAAATAAGACTCTCTTGATGGGAGGAGTGGTTGCCGAAGAGCTGATGGGACCATATGTATCTCTACGGCTCTTTTTAGAAAATGCATTTTGGGCTGGGTGGAGATGGAGGCGACGTTGGTGGAGATTGGTGTCTGCCGTGTTGTATAAGGAATGTGTGACCAGGCAAGAGTGAGGGAGGAAGCCAGTGGTTACCTGGGGAAGTGTTCTGGGCAGAGGGAACAGCAAAGGCCAAGGCCAGGTGGACGGAGGCGTGCGCTTGATGGATTTGAAGAGCATGGGGACTGGAGTAGCTTGCGTGGAGTGAGAAGAGGTGGGGAGCGTGTGGACGAGGCCAGAGAGGTGATGGGAGCAGATCGCTGCTGTGGGCTGTTGTAGACTTCGGCTTTTCTCCTGAAGGAATTGCAGAACCTTGGAGGGTTTTGAACAGAGGAGTAACGCTGTCTCACTTACGTTGTGATGGGCTTACTCTGGCTGCTGGGAAACAGATTTGGGGACGAGCAAAAGGCAAGGCTGGAAGTGGGAGACCAATTAGGCTACTGCAAAAATAAAGCCAGGACACAATGAATACTGGGACCAGGATGACAGTGAGGAAGTGGTGAGAGGTGGCCGGATGCTGGGTATGTCTTTTAAAATAGAGTTAATTGGGTTTCCTGGTGGAGTGGATGTGGGTTACCGGACAGACGGTACATCCTTATTTGTGTGGGGCAGTTCTGGTTTACATAATGAATTATAAAGTCATCCAGGTTTTGAGAAAAAGAGAGGAGTCAAGGATGACTCCAAAGGTTTTTCCCTGAGCAACAAAAAGATTCGCGGCATCATTAAGTGAGATAGAATGACCAGCGGGAAGCGCTGTTGCGGGAGGTGGAACTGCTGAAGTTGCTTACAAGACGTTCCCAGCAGCCGGGAACCTGAGCGTTGCTGGGACGTAGAAGCAAGATGCCTGGAGGCTGGATGCCACTGTGCTTCCCGAGGACCAGAGCTGCGGGCAAGTCAGCACAGGAATTAGGGAGGATGGACTCTAAGAGGGGCAGTAAGGAGGAGCTGCTAGGCAAGGAGGAGAAGAGGTGGGAGCTGGTGGGGATCGTCTCATTTCCAAGTGTGTTTTCTGGAACAAGGTAGGCCATCTGCTCTCAGGGTGCTACTGTCTCACTGCTTTGAGTGAAAATGTTCTTAAATATGTGCACTTCCTTACCTTGAACAGAGGACAATGAACATAATGTGACCTTTTCTTTTTTGGAGACAAAGTCTCACCCTGTAACCCTGGAGAGTGCTGTATCATAGCTCACAGCAACCTCAAATTCTTGGGTACAGGTGATCCTCTTGCCTCAGCCTCCCAATGTAGCTGGGACTATAGGTGCTCACCACCATCCCTGGCTAGTTTTTCTTTTCTCTTTTCTTTCTTTCTTTTTTTTTTTTTTTGAGACAGAGCCTCAAGCTGTTGCCCTGGGTACAGTGCTGTGCCATCACAGCTCACAGCAACCACCAACTCCTAGGCTCAAACAATTCTCCTGCCTCCGCCTCCCAAGTAGCTGGGACTACAGGCCCTGCCACAACGTCCGGCTACTTTTTGCTTGCAGTTGTCATTGTTTGGCGGGCCTGGGCTGGATTCGAACCCTCCAGCTCAGGTGTATGTGGCTGGTGCCCTAGCTGCTTGCGCCACAGGGGCTGAGCCCTTTTCTCTTTTCTTTTCTTTTTTTTTTTTTTGAGACAGAGTCTCACTTTGTCTGATCTTGGTAGAGTACTGTGGTGTCATAGCTCACAGCAACCTCAAGCTCTCAGGCTCAAGCGAGTCTCTTGCCTCAGCCTCCCAAGTAGCTGAGACTACAAGTGCCCACCACGGCTTTTTTTTTAAGAGACAGAGTCTCACTTTGTCGCGCTTGGTAGAGTGCCCTGGCTTCACGGCTCACAGCAACCTCCAGCTCCTGGGCTTACTTAGGCCATTCTCTTGTCTCAGCCTCCCAAGTAACTGGGACTATAGGCGCCCTCCACAACACCTGGCTATTTTTTTGTTGCAGTTCAGCCAGGGCTGTGTTTGAACCTGCCATCCTTGGTATATGGGGATGGCGCCCTACTCACTGAGCCATAGGCATTGGCTTTTTTTTTCTTTTTTTTAAAGAGATGAGGTCTCACTCTCACTCTGGCTTAGGCTGGTCCTAAACCTGTGAGCTCAGGCAATCCACCTGCCTCAGCCTCCAAGATTGCTAGGATTATAGGCATGAACCATGTGCCCGGCCCATAATTGGATCTTTTGAAAGTGTTCTAGGGCAGCGCCTATGGCTCATCGAGTAGGGCGCCAGCCCCATATACTGAAGGTGGCAGGTTCAAACCAGGCCTCGGCCAAACTGCAAAACAGAAAAACAGCCGGGCGTTGTGGCAGGCGCCTGTAGTCCCAGCTACTCGGGAGGCTGAGGCAAGAGAATCGCCTAAGCCCATGAGTTGGAGGTTGCTGTGAGCTGTGTGACACCACGGCACTCTACCGAGGGTGATAGAGTGAGACTCTGCCACTACCAAAAAAAAAGTTCAAAGGTAAATTACCTTTTAGAACTGTCAAGATTAGATCACATATGGGAGGCACCTGACAGGTTTTAGCACACAGTACACTCATTAGAGTTATTTGCCAAAATTTCCTTTGCCAGTTAGAAGAA
>CAUYON010098103.1:0-17910 GCA_963573935.1 Arctocebus calabarensis | reverse complement strand
TGGGATAAAACCCATTTGGTCGTGGTGTATAATTTGTTTGATGTGTTGTTGGATTCTGTTTGTTAGGATCTTATTGAGTATTTTTGCATCAATATTCATTAGTGATATTGGTCTATAATTTTCTTTTCTTGTTGGGTCTTTCCTTGGTTTAGGGATCAAGGTGATGTTTGCTTCATAGAATGTGTTGGGTAGTATTCCTTCTTTTTCTATATTTTGGAAGAGGTTTAGTAACATAATTACTAGTTCCTCTTTAAAAGTTTGGTAGAATTCTGACGTGAAGTCATCTGGTCCCAGGCTTTTCTTTTTAGGAAGATTTTGTATAGTTGATGCTATTTCAGAACTTGATATAAGCCTGTTCAACATTTCCACTTCGTTCTGGCTAAGTCTTGGTAGGTGTCATGCTTCCAAGCATTAATCAATTTCCTTAAGATTTTCATATTTCTGAGAGTAAAGTTTTTTATAATATTCATTAAGGATTTTTTAAATTTCTGAAGGGTCTGTTGTTATTTCGTCTTTACTATTTCTGATTGACGAAATTGGAGATTTTACTGTTTTTTTCCTGGTTAGGTTAGCCAAAGGTTTATCTACTTTATTGACCTTTTCAAAAAACCAACTTTTTGATTTATTGATCTGTTCTATAATTTGTTTGTTTTCAATTTCATTTAATTCTGCTTTAATTTTGGTTATTCCTTTTATTCTGCTCGGTTTGGAGTTGGAATGTTCTTCCTTCTCCAGTTGCTTAAGATGTCCCATTAAGTTGTTAACTTCCTCTCTTTCTATTTTCTTGAGGAAGGCTTGCAGTGCTATAAATTTCCCTGTTAGGACTGCCTTTGCCATATCCCAGAGATTCTTATAATTCGTGTCTTCATTGTCATTTTTGTTCCAAAAATTTGGCAATTTCCTTCTTAATCTTGTCAATGACCCATCTATCCTTCAGCGTAATGTTATTTAGCTTCCATATTTTTGTATGAGTATGCATATTCTTGTTATTGAGTTCAACTTTTATTCCATGAAGGTCTGAGAAGATGCAAGGAATAATTTCTATCCTTTTAAATTTGCTGAGGACTTGTGACCTAGGATGTGGTCAATTTTGGAGTATGTTCTGTGGGCTGATGAGAAGAATGTGTATTCAGTTTTGTTGGGATGAAATGTTCTGCAGATGTCTGTTAAAGCCTAATGTAGGATGGTTAAGTATAAATCTAAAATTTCTTTGCTTAGCTTCTTTTTGGAGGATCTATCCAGCTCTGCTAAAGGGGTGTTAAAATCTCCAACTACTATGGAGCTGAAGGTAGTCAAGTTGCTCACATCTGTTAGCGTTAGTCTTATAAATTGTGGCTCATTCTGGCTGAGTGCATAAATATTAATAATTGAAATCTCATCATATTAAGTAGTACCTCTAATAAATATGAAGTGTCCATCCTTATCCTTCCTCATTGTGGTTGGTTTAAGGCCTATTGTATCTTTAAATAGGATTGCTACACCTGCTTTTTCCTGCTTTCCATTTGCCTGGAATATAGATGACCATCCCTTCACCTTGAGTCTATATTTATCTTTTATGGTAAGATGAGTGTCTTGTATTCAGCAGATATCTGGCCTGCGTTTTTGTATCCAGTCAGCCAAGCTATGCCTCTTTAGAGGACAATTTAAACCATTTACATTTATAGAAAATAATGATAAGTCTTTAGAAAGTCCAGTGGACATTTTTAATCCTTTCATCACTGTAGAAGTTGGAAGTTGATAAAAAGTTTCTGAGTGAGTTAACTTTTGTGAATAATTACTCTGGTCACTATGGAGAATAGGTCTGAGAATATCCTGGAGAGTTGGTTTAGTTATAGCAAATTTCTTCAACATGTGAATGTCATTAAAGTATTTAATTTCTCCATCGTAAATGAAACTCAGTTTAGCTGGGTACAGGATCCTAGTTTGAACATTATTTTGTTTTAGGAGATTGAAAGTCGATGACCATTCTCTTCTAGCTTGAAAGGTTTGATCAGAGAGATCTGCAGTTATTCTAATATTCTTCTTCTTGTAGGTGATGGAATTCTTATGTCTGGCTGCTTTCAGAATTTTTTCCTTCACATTAACTTTAGTGAAGTTAATTATAATGTGCCTGGGAGATGAGTTATTCGGATTGATTTGTTCTGGGGTTCTGAAACTCTGCTATCTGAATTTCAGAATCTATTGGCATTTCTGGAAAGTTCTCTTTCATAATCTCATAAAGAAGAGACTCTGTGCCTTGTGACGCCACTTCATCATGTTCAGGTATCCCTATAAGGCGAATATTGGTTTTCTCGAGTTATCCCAGAGCTGTCTGCAGGAATGATCCATTTCTGCCTTCCATTTTTCTTCCTCTTTGTAGGTTGGGAAGTGTTCGAATGCTTTCTCTTCAATGTCAGAAATCCTTTCTTCTGCTTGCTCTATTCTGTTGCCGAGGGATTCTTCTGTGTTTCCCAGATCTTTGAGGGCTGAAACTTTTTGTCTCAATGTGTCAAAATCTTTGGTCATTTTGTCTTTAAATTCACTGAATTCTTGAGACATCTTTTGGATTACTGCTTGAAAGTCTAGTTGCATCTTTTCCTCCATTCTGTTGATCTCATTTGCTATCCATATTCTGAATTCAATTTCTGACATCTCAGCTATTTGATTATGCATGGGATCTTGTGTGATATCTGCCTTATCATTCCTTGGGGGAGTTGATCTGCTCTGATTATTCATATTGTCAGAATTTTTCCTTTGATTCCACCCCATGACTATTTTTTGCCGTTTCCTCTGGCCATCCTCAGATTTGGGGAGGCATCTCTCCAAGATTGGACCCTGGGGGGATCACTCTATTGTTGCAAGATATTTTTAGGAAGTGACCTAGTGTAGCTGCTCTGGGGCTGCCCCAGCTAGGGAGTTGTAGCTGTGGGAGCAGCTCCAGAGTAGAGCGTGTCACACACAGATCCAGCAGCAGAACTGGGGATGGTGCCCATGGTTCTGGCAATGCCTGGCTCCCAGTGGCTTTGGCAATGCGAGTGAGTGGCTCTAGCAGTCTCAGGTCAAACAGAGGGCTCCTCAGAGAGGTAGGGAGGGCCTCAGAGGGAAGGTAAGGGATCGTGTAATCTCCTGAATCCCTGGCCAGATGGACGGGGCCAGTGAGGAAGCAGGGAGGGTACTGGAGAAAGGAAAAGGGTTGTGCAGCTATCAGAGATCCTGGCTGGGGCAGCACTGGCCAAAGCAAGCTTGGGGGTTTTCACAGTGTGGCCTGCAGCAGAGTCCCATGCATTTGTAGGAGTCCTTGGAGTGGAATGGGCCTAGGTGCCGAGGGGGCGCAGCCCACAGCAGGGTTGCTCCACTCCTGCAAGAGACCCTGGTGGGGGACAGGCCTGGGTGCCGAGGCAGCGCAGGGGACACTGCCCACAGAGGGGTCGCTCATGCCTGCCGTAGTCCCAAGTGTGGGGTGGGCCTTGGTACCAAGGAAGCACGGAGGCCTGCAGCAGGGTCTCTCACAGCCACTGTTGTCACTGCCAGTCACTGGGCCTGGATGCCAAGAAGGTGCACCCCGCAGCAGGTTGCTCACACCCGCCAGCGTCTCTGGGTGAGGTGGGCGTGGGTGTTGAGGCAGAGTGAATCACAGTGAGGGTGGTCTCTCATGCCTGCCAGTGTCATGGGCAGGAGGTGGACCTGGGTCCCGAGGCTGTGCATCACACGGTGGGGTCACTCCAGTCCACCACAGTCCCAGCAGTGGGGCAGACCTGGGTCCCGAGGCTGCACAGCCCACAACAGGGTTGCTCCTGTCTGCCACTGTCCCTGGAGCGGGACAGGCTTGGGTCACGAGGCTGTGCAGCCCGTTGCAGGTTGCTTACACCCGCCACAATCCCTGGAGTGGGGCAGGCCTGGGTGCTAAGCCAGAAATGCTCACGGCAGGGTCATACACCAGGCTGCAGCTGGCTTGGGGATGGGGAGGCTCGGTGCGGCCCCCAGAATCCTTTGCCTGGTGAGGCTCTTGGTCTAGCAGACAAAGAGTGGAGGTGCTGCTCAAGAACCTCCTCCCACAGTTTCAGCAGGCGTTAGGCTTCTGGTTCATCAGGTAAGGCAGGGAAGGGCCTACTTCAAGTTCAGATTGGTTGGGAAAACTTTAGTTCAAATTTTCTGCCTACTGAGAGAGTGTTCAGAGTCATAGCGGGGGAGTAATTCCCAGTTCCACAGCACTCTCCTGTGGGGTGGGACAAGAGGTCCACAGTTCACTGGTCTGTAGAAAGCCCGCAGGAGTAAACGAAGAGAAAAAAAGAAAGGAAACAGAAAGCAAAAAAGACCACAGATTTCTTGGGGGAGAGGATGGATATTTTTCCTTTCAGATAAATTTTGTTCCTGAATTTGTTCCTGAAGCTTGCTTTCTTGGAGTCGCAGCTTGCCTCAGCAGAGGTGATCTGCAGCTATCACTTCTCTCTCGGCTGGGCTCCTAGTCTTCAGCTCAATTTGGCATTTTCTGGACACTATCCTTCCGCTTGGTTAGGAGCCTCTCTCGGGAAGTGCTTCTAGTTGGCCATCTTGCCCCTCCTGCCTATAATGTCTATTTTTTAAAAATTAATTCCATGGGGAAGCAAATTATATAAGAAGTCATAATTCACTATTTGGCTCAGCCATAAAAATATTTACATAATCATAAATTTTATATCAATATAATTAAATTTTAGAGAAAATTCTACAGCATGGTGGGGAATTGAAAGGGAAGAATGTGGTCTAAGAATGCTAATTCACACTTTCAGGAATTGAAATAATTAGATAACATTTAAATGATAAATGAATAATGTTAATAGGAGCATAGTAGTGATAAAATGAAAGTAAATACAAAAATATGCAATTCTTAAAAAAAATGAAAGGAGTTGCCTTTCAGCAAGGTGCTAGAAGATGAAAAACAACTATGGACAAAGAGTACTGTTTGGGGGCTATTAACTTTATTTTAACTTTTAAACATATATGTAGTTAATACTATGGATAATAAACAATATGGAAAGCAATCCATGGGTCATGATTTCTTCAAAACCATGAAGAAGGCTCCAGAAGTCATCACGACTTCCACAGGAACAAGGGTGTGTGCAAAGAGGTCGCCATCATTCCCTGTAAGAAGCTCCCCAATGGGATAGCAGGCTGTGTCACACGCCTGATGAAACTGATCCAGAGGACCCGGTGAGAGGCTTCTCTGTCAAGCTGCAAGAGGGAGAGAAAGAGAGAAGAGACAACTAGATCCCCAAGGTCTCAGCCCTGGATCAGGAGGTCACTAAAGTAGATCCTGACACTAAGGAAATGCTGAAGTGAAGCTTTTGGATTTTGACAGTCTGTCCTACCTACAGGTCACTCAGCCTACAGCTGGGATGAATTGCAAGACACCACGGGGAACTGTTTGAATCTATCAGCCATGCTGTAACATTTAAATAAACATGGGGAAACAAAAGAGGGAGGGAGGGAGGGAGAAAGGAAAGAAGGAGGAAGGGGGAAGAAGGAAGGAAGGAAGGAAGGAAGGAAGGAAATTTAGACACAGACTGGTACATAGCAAGCACCATGTGACATGAAGGCAGAGAATAGAACAATGGTTCTACAAGCCAAAGAATGACAAAGATTGTGCACCATCAGAGGCGTGGGGCAGAGTCTCCATCACAGGCACAAGAAGCCCTCTGAAAGAACCAGTTCTTCTTACACCTTGATCTCAGACTTTTAGCCTCCAGAACTGTGAGACAGTAAATTTCTGTTTAAGCTCCCCAATTTGTTAATGGCAGCCTAGTAAACTAACATAGTTGTTATATTAGAAAGGGGAACTAAAGGCATCTCAGTTGATTTTTAAATATAGAACAAACTCTTTGCCAATATCCCTGAATTTTTAGAGGAAAAAAATGAATTAAAGATGTCATCCAACATATTATAATTATATTTGTAAAAATATCCATAAGATTGTTAATTTCTCTTAAGGAATTAGTGTTAGGATAGAAAAGATTTTCTTAGAAATATGACATGCCTTGTTCTTTTACATAAGGATAGCTGTGTTCCCATTGTGTCCCCCTTGCTACCAACAAGTCAGTTTTGGATTGAGTGTGCAAATGAGGCACTTAGTCAGTTTTCTGATTCACTGGCTACCATCTTCATATGGGAACTCTTATTCTATTTTTTTTTTCCTTTTTAAATTTCAGAATATTTAGGTGTACAGTTGTTTTTGTTACATGAATTGCTTTTGGACAGTTTGAGTAAAAACTATAAGTGTGCCCCTCACCTAGATAGTGTGCATTACACCCCTTAAGTGTGAATTTGCCTTTGTCCTACTACTACCAAATGTGCAGATGGGAGGTTGACAGATTAATTCTAATTTAATAGTGAGTACATGTGGTATATGTTTTTCTATTCTTGTGATACTTCACTTAGAAGAATGGTCTCTAATTCCATCTAGGTTGTTACAAAAGGTATTATTTCACCATTTTTTATGACTGAGTAAGTACTCCATGATATACATATACCACATTTTATTAATTTACTCACGTATTGATGGACAGTTGGATTGATACAATCTTTGCGATTGTAAGTTATGCTGACATTTGTGCAGGCATAACTATGTGCAGATATCTATTCTGTAAAATTTCTTCTTTTCCATTGAGTAAACACCCAATAGTGAGATTGCTGGATCAAATGGTAAATCTAGTTTTAATTCTTTGAGGTGTCTCTGTACAAGTTTTCATAGACTATAAACTAGTTTGCAGTCCCACCAACAGTGTAGGAGTTGCTTTCTCTCCACAGCCATGCCAGCATTTGTTGTTTTGGGATTTTTTGATGAAAGCCATTGTCATTGGAGTTACGTGATAGTGTAACATGATTTTGCCTTTCCCTGGTGATTAGAGATGTTGAGCATTTTTTTCATATGTTTATTGGCCCTTTGTCTACTTTCTTTTGAAAAGTTTCATTTATGCATTTTGACCACTTTTTTCTGGAGTCTGTTGATTTTTTTTTCCTTGCTGATTCCCTTGAGTTCTTTGTAGATGCTGGTTATTAGTGCTTTATGGGATGTATAGCATTCAAATATTTTCTCCCATTCTGTAGGTTATCCGTTCACTCTGTTAATTGTTTCCTTGGATGTAGAGAAGCTTTTTAATTTAATCAGGTCTCATTTGTTAACTTTTGCTGTTGCTTGGGCTCTTATTCTTTTCCCTTGTTTTAATGGTATATGTGTGTTCTTTGAGGGGCAGCAGTTAGGGTTTAAATAACTAGTAAATAAATGAAAATTTGTCATCACCACAGCTCTGGTGAGCAGCAAACTGAACCCACACTAATGCTTTCCTGAAGTTGTCTCTGTAGCTTTCATGACCGACTGTCCTGGTGTGGTGGAATTAAAGGGTTTCTAAGGCCAAGGGACTTTCCCTGCCAACTGTGTGTCAGTCCTGGGCATAACAGGGTAATAGCCTATCTAAATCACTGAATATCAAAGATGTGGATTCAAATATCTTGTTTGTGGATTACTAGTTTTATGTGAAAAAAATAAATCTTACTTCAACAAGTGGGGAACAATAATGCAAGTAACCAAGTTCTCAGTTTTGTAAAATCCCCCTTACCATCCTTTCAAGTAGACTCTGATTGCTGGTCATTACTTCCAGCTATAAAATAGGTTTAACTGAGATTCATACCTTAGATATCACCAGCTATTGGAAACCAGACTGTGTTCTTGCTAAACTGCCTAACCCTGACTGTCTTCATAACTTAGTCTCTCACTGGTTTCCCATTGAAACTTTCTTTTTTCTCATACACCCGAGTGTTTTATCCAGTTTGCTTTGATAACCATATTTTAAATAATTAAAATTCTGTGCATTAATTCCTTTCTTATGTTTGCCCTTCCACACCTACTCATGGGCCTGACAATTCTGCTGCCACTGGATAAAATACACAGCAGACCTCTTATTTTTGTAATAAAATAAAAATAAGAAATTATCTGAAGTCACTGTAGTTTCCAAAATAGTTTCTGTTTATTAATTAATATGTTTTATTTGGCATTATAATAACAAAACCAACTTTCATTTAAAATTAAATTTCTATCTTCTAATAGGAAAGAGCAGTGTGCTCAGGGTTAGACTTCCATTGTTCCCTACTCCTCCCTATCTCTCAGTTATTACCTGAGATTACAGATCTTTCCAAGTTTGAAGTATGAAAATGGACAAGAGATAAGGAGACTGGAAAAAGCTTGGTAGCTGATGAAAGTGACTCTTTCTCAAGATACTTTGCTGGGCTTTTCAGAGTTCCTGACTTTCATTAAATATCTCACTTGTACATTCATGATTTGATTGATGCCTCTTCCCTACTTACTCAATTGCAGACTCTAGGAATATGTAGTAGTACAGGTTCATCCATTATTTCCCCACCAAGTGGGCTTTTGGGACAGTATTGAGAGAAAGCCCTTGTTAGTTCTCTCCTGATGATCCACATCTGCTTCCAAGGATCACCACTTTAGACTCATCATATGAGTATGTTACCATGCACTTGCTTTCCAAATACTGCCTAATTTTTGTTTGGCCACTTAGCAGATATCTCTGTCCATAGATTCTACCTTGAGATTTATCAGGCCTGATATATCTCCCAAGTTCTGAGATACTGTGAAGCCTTTCTCAACATGCTTGAAAAGAAGAGAAATCACCCAGTACCCTACCCACCCACCACCATGGAGATACTGGCATTATAGCACAATGCTCCACAGGGCTCCTCCAGTCTCTAAATACCCTGGCCATTCCAACTCAACCCTTTCATGTGTTCAATGTCAGTGTGTGGCTCAATTTCACAAAACGTGATTGAAGACGTTTTCTCTACAGAGTTTGCCTAATCAGCCTAGCACCTCACTTTAGAGTGAGAAGAATTGGCACCTGTTATTCTGCATTATCAGCTATGACTGAAACTAAAATAGTTCTATTTCCCATCACTGACCCTTTCCCTTTGAACTTATCTTACTTCACACCTTGCTGAATAATAGAATGTGTTTGATGCATACTTCCTTTAGCTATTCTATTTTTCAAGTACAATATTTGTTCATGCGCTTCTAATAACTCCACATCAGCATATGCAATTACAAGCTGAGTACAAACGTTACCTTCATTCCATTTGTAGTTGTGCAACAGCTAACATGGTAAGCTTCATCTAAACAGTTGTTGACTTATTAGGTCAACCCTGCAATTAGGTCTGCCCTGCAAGAATTTGATAATGATATTTCTTGAGAAACACTATGACTATTTTCACAAATTTGACAAGATTAAAGAGATGCTGATTTGATAAAATAATAGGGGAAAAACAAGTAAAACTATGTTTTATTAAGTAAAGTCTCATAAATTTAAGAATCAGGCATAACATTACATTGAATGTTGCCAAACTGAAGTACAGCTTTAAGATTTAATATGTGCCTAGAGTAAATTTTCTGAGGGAGGGAAAAAATACAGGAAATTTGTAATAGCATGAATTTCACTTGATAACATAGTTTAACTCATTTTCTTTGTAATATTTACAAGTCTTCAAAGATAAAGAACCTTCTGTGTCACAGTTAATGCTTGTCATTGGTAACTTTTCTAATAAAATAACTGTATATATTTTACTGTAGTCTGGAAAACTTTAGTAAGTAGAATCCATAGACACATAATTACTTTAGGTGCTTCCTTGTTGCCTGTAAAATACAGTATAGACAATGCAAAAAAAATACTGTTTTTTCAAATGAGAAACTTAAAGCGATTCCGTCCCAAATGAGATGACTACCATTTATAAAGTAATTCTCAAACTTTTGAATTGCCTTCTTGCAGGAAACAGACCTTATCCTGACTTTTAATATTTCAATGCACCGATCTTGGTGGATGGAGAATGGACCAGGATGTACGGTGACATCAGTGACACCCGCCCCAGACTGGGCCCCAGAGGACCATCGCTACATCACGGTCTCAGGGTGTTTTCTGGAGTACCAGTACATAGAAGTGGCCCATAGTTCCCTCCAGATTGTCCTCGCAGTAAGTGTTGACAGCCAGCCACTCCTTCTAGTGCTTCTGGAATTGTTCACATTTCTGTGCAAGCTAAGTGCACACAAATGGGATCTGTGGGTAAAGTGTTGCCTTTTTGCTTTGCTCTTCACAAATGCCACTTTTACTAGGAATTTGTCAGGTTAAACCAAGCCATCCCCTATACTGAATATACTGATTTTCTTCAACAATCAGAAATTGGCCTTTGTCATCATCACTATTTTACATGGGAAATCCAATAGGTCAATAGGTCATAGGAAATCCAATAGGCTTTTGGTAGACTTTTCCAAAACTCTTGGAGGGAAGTTCAGAAGGGTTTTGTAACTAACATTCTACAATATTCAAATTTGTAAGATTTCAATGGACATCCTCTTCCCAATGCTTCCTTGGCTATGCTGCTAGGGCTGGGATTGCTGTTTTCTATTTGCTTTACCTCCTCCTTCCTTCTTCCTAAATTTACCTCAAGTATCATCCATCACCTTTTAATCCCTTCCCTCCTGTTTTTCCCAGAAAAATTTAGGTTTTCTAAAGATGCTACTTCTGGAATTTTAAGCCCTCATTTTTTACAGTATTGTGACAATCAGTAACCCTTCTTCTAACAGGAGGCAGTAAGAGTTATAAGTGACATATTTGTACAACATACAAGGTCATTGAGTCTGTGAACTTGTCCTGGAAAAAGTGCTACATATCTCATTGCTGAATATTACTATAGTCACCTTTGAGGTTCTCCCCTGGGAAGCTATGCACTGACACCAGCACCTAGACCACTCTTGAAAGCAATAGAGGAATTCTTTTTCTAGGCTGGCCATCAGAGCTGTCATCATACTAGGTTCATGGACTCATCCTAGAAAAATTGCTATATATCTTATTGCTGAATATCACGTTCAAAGTAATCCCCTTGGGAAGCTACGCACTGAGACCAGCATCTAGTCTACCCCGCAAAACACTTTTCTAGGATCCATTTGCAAACTTAATTGTCAGAACTTGTATGATGATAGCTTTTTGGCCATTCTAGAAAACAGTTCCAGAATTGCCTTGACAGTAGTGACATATAGCATTGAGGATAAATTCACAAACTTAATTGTCCAACTTCATATATATATGTTATATAAAATACATTATGTTACTATGACAAAAAGATGAATAAAAACACTGTTTTCTCAGGAAGAACTTTTACTAAGGCTTACTGCATAATATTTTGAGATCTATAAAGTTAGAGCAACATTATTACACATGAATCAATTTATTCATTATAGACCCTAGATGTGCAGAACTACATGTCTTTTTCTTAGATTCTATGTAAGTTTGAAATTGATCTGCATGGTCTTAAAATTAACAACAAATTATGTAAGCATAATCTGTTTTCTCATTCTTCAGTTAATTTCTTTGGGGATAATATTGACTCATAATCCTTGAATAACAAGAGATAATAAGTTCTGGGTCAAATAGCACAAAATTTATAATAAAAAGTCCTCTTGGAATTAAAAAAAATATCTAGGTGAGTGTATGTATTAGATTACATAGCTAATATGCAATTATTAGATTTTAATGTACTAAATATATGTGTGTTATGACCTGCTACGCATGCTATGTTGGTAAACACTTCACTAATCTCTATAACTAAAAACCATAAAGGTTTGCTCTTGTGTGTCAACAGGAGGCTGTGCTATTCACTGTCATGAAGGAAACGAGGCTAGTGGAGTAGCCACTACCTGAATCATCAAGGGTTTCCATCCTAGAGGGCAAAGATAGATGCAGAGGTTCTACACTGGCACCCAAATGCATTGAAACTTAAATGGAGAATCTCATTGTTCACAGTTCATTGTCCAGAACTGGTCTCACACTATTATAAAATGGTCAGGGAACAGGGAGGGCTATAACTATTTGGAGGTCATCATTAATGATATACAAAACATTTGAATTCTGTTCTTTGCTCAAGCACTGAGTGATCTCCCACAAGTATGTCTAACCTGAGAAGATTCTTCCAATAAACAAAATCTTCTGTAATAGTTTTAAATCTAAAATTGCTTATTTTGCTTATCCTAAAATAAAAATAAGTTAGATTTAATGAATTGCAAGTAGCCATTTCATTTATTAAGATATATTTAAATCAAGTATTTGCTTTCACGTGGGAAGAATGAACTATTTCTGGTTTTAGGGACAGATAAAATATATTTATTTGTGAGTTAGAGGGTTGTGAGAGGTTATTCCGAGATGTGAACAAAAGGAAAGAGAGTTCAGGTTCTATGTGGGCAACATGGCCTTTGTTCACTCGGGTGCGAGTGAGCTGAGTTCAGAAAGGAAGTCAGCACACGGGTTAAGGTGGGGTGGGGATTTAAGGATCTGGGACTTGGGGGTTGGTGTACTCATTCCTTTCTGGGTGGTACTTGTGTACTCATTTCTGTGTCCCTGCCCTCGATTCTATTTGGAGCAGATCCCTGCACTCGGCACTATCAGATTGAAACAAAATATTCCTTATGTGGAACTCCTGTTTTTATTATACTCCCAACACTTTGGGAAACCTCTACCTATGTTGCAGGAGTGATGTGAAGATATGGTTTATGTATATACTAGACAGTTATTTGCATAGTGTGTGTGTGTGTGTGTGTAAAGTACATCCACAGATTTATTAAACCCCACATAAAATTTTGGCACACAGAGAATCTGCTAAACAACACATTTGGATACAGAAGCATATGTTGAGGCTGACAAACTGCCCAAAGGAAAAAATATTGTTACACAAGTAAAAACCATCTGTAAAGGCAAGGTGGCTAGAGTACAAAGAAGATGGATGGAGTGTCCTGGAGAACAGATGTGACCAATATTTCATGCTCTTGGCCCCCACTTATCCTGTCTGCACTGTCCCGATGGAGTGAAGGAATAATTGGAGCAAAACATCCTAGGATGTGGCATCTTTACCTCTGCCTTTCCAAACCTGTTCTTCTTTCCAGGGGTGTGCTTCTTTTGCATTGCTTTATGGGGAACACCTGAGAGTAAGTAAGCACCTGTGCACCAAAGCCACTTACCTGGAGACTTTGAACATACTTTCTGCCTTTAGTCTCGCGTGGTGTGGCTAACTTTGGGTTGGAAACATCTGCTGTAGAGAATATTTAGCAGATCTTAACCAGAGTTTTGTAAGGCAAACCAAAAAGGGCTTATCTTGAACAATTTGCTCTGCCTAGTTTTTGGAAGCCCTCCAAATACATTTTCCTGTAGTCATTCTCATCACTTCTGCTGTCATAATTAAGCGATGAAATAGTGTTTTGAATCTCTGCTCCTCTCCTTTTGTGTTACCCAAATCATACCCCTGACAATATTTCATTCAGTCCAGTCTAGAGAATGCTTCCTGAGTGCTTGTCCCCTACTGGCATCTAGAAAACAAAGATGATCAATCCCTGACCTTGAGGATGTCACAGTCAGTCAAAGTGGAGCAAGTTTTGCCAGGCTGAAATTCAGGTGCAAACAGCCACATTTCAGGGATGTGCAAGGCCAGTGGTTCTCAAACTTCCTAATGCTGCACCCTTTAATACAATAAAAAGGGGTTGAGACCCACAGATTGAGAACTGCTGTGCTAGGCAGAGACTATTGTTTGTGCAATTCACGGCATAATCTTGCCTTATTAATTCCATCCTGGTTTTAGTAGAATCATCTAAACTTTTGCTGTCCTCACTGTTTTCATCAGTTTTTGAAACTGCCCTCACTTCTAGGATATCTGGCTTAGATCTGTTTTCATAAACTGCAGCTTTCTCGGCCACTGCTTCTTGATTAACTCCAAATCTCTTTAGCTCTTTTTCTCCACCCTCACTCAGCCTTTATTTTGTAGATTCCTGACCCAGGCAAGCCTGTCACCCTGTTGTTCGGTTTTCTGCCAATCAACTCTTGGCTGATTTCAAAATTAGCATTCACAAAGCCCACATTTGCATCGCACATACATAAGATATCTCCCATCTACAGCCAAAGGCAGACAAGTATAATATTCACATAATTGGGAAGTAGGGCTATTAATCACACAGCCTCCAGGCGAGCAGAAAAGGCTGCCAGAACACTAGGGTGATGAGGCGGGTGTGAGAGCCCTACTTTCTCCTCCTCCAGCAGCATTTTCTTCCCATTAGTATCAGATAGAACATTCAAAAGGAATACAGGTGAACACACTTTTCATAAAACCAAAAATTTTAAACTCCACATTTCTAAAATAGAGAAAATAAATGCGTGTGGGAAGAGCCAGGGAGGAGATCAATTAGGGAGATGGTTTCATTCATCTTACAAAAGAATTAATCAAATTCCTACAAACAATGTGATTAGGACTGCATAGATTACAAAATATATTCACACAAATTAAATCTTTTGACTGTGTAACAGTCATGTGAGGGCAGCAGAAAGGATTAAAAGCTTTCCTAACATGTCTTAGCTAGTAAATAAAGATGGCAAACATGCTCTCATCTAAGGTGGGGAACAACCTGAATACAGCTGATAGGAAATAGATTCCTGAAGCCCCAATATTCAGAGTTGGTCAGTGGCAAAGGGTGCCATGATTGATTAGCTGTGTCTGCCATGAATGAGGAAAATGGAAACATGTGTGCCTGTTATGCTTCACTTCCTGTGAGCAAATGAGGAAAAGGGAATATGTTTTCCAAATAAATGTGCATAAGTGATATTTTAAATAAAAACATTTATAGAAATAACTGAAGTAACCATGTATCAAATGTATGTTAAAGTTTCCAATCATTTGTTCAGGGGAGGACAATTCCTCTCTGTCTTTTCTCTAAAAACATCCAGAGATTCAATATTTTCATATTTAATATGAACCTCTCCAACCAAAATTACTTGTTTTTGTTTATTTTCTTTACTTTATTTCCTTTTCTTTTCTCACACTTCTAAGTTCGTGGAAGGTTTGTTGCAGACAGACAAGGCCCAATGGAGAGAAAGAGCACCCAAACATGGTGTTTAAAAGAGGAAAGATTTTATTCTAGCTGGCAGAGCATTGGCAGACAGGAGTCCAAAATTGCCACATCTCTGACTGGCTTAGTCTTCTCCTTTTTATCCCTAGCCAAAAAGTTCCAGCCCATGGGCACTTTTCTCATTGATAAGTTTGAATCAAGCTGGAGAAGCAGCTCATCTTTTATAGAACCATGGGCTTTTACAGAGGGGGAAGCAAGCATTAGTTTCCAGGTCCCAGGAAGTTAAGTTTCTACACATTCCTCACAGCTGAGTCACCAGCTCAGGACCTTGCAGCTGTGTCCTTGGGCTTTCCTTGAGAAGAGTGTTCTCTTAGACCTTATTTATTCTGGGTATCCCCTCTCAGGTTGACTCTTAATTGTATTTTTTAGCAGACTAGCAGAAGATATTGGTAAAAAAGTAAGTAGGCAATTAAATTGGCTTAGACACAGTATCCAAATAAACAGGGAACTCCTAGAATTCTTTACAAAAATGTTTTATTATCTGGTGCATGGTTCATAGGTAAAAGCAGGTAAGTTGCCAAGTTTATCCTTCAGTTATATCTATTTCCTGTTCAGAAAACTCTATACTTTGCAAAGTGCATGGAATGATGAAAATCCTTATTCAATAGATTATAGTAAAAAAAAAATTTTAGATAAAACATGTACCTTAGAGCAATAAAATCACAGATGTTTTTAATTATTCTTAGTTAATAATTTGTTTTTGCCAGTTGGCTTGCTAAGACTTGACAAAACTTCATATTGATGAAGACATTTTCCAAATTTTGTTGTTGGTTTTTTTTTAATTTTTACTTTTATATATATATATGTATATTTTTAGAGACAGTCTCACTTTGTCACCCTCAATAGAGTGCTGTGGTGTCACAGCTCCCAGCAACCTCCAGCTCTTGGGCTTAGGTGATTCTCTTGCCTCAGCCTCCCAAGTAGCTAGGACTACATGTGCCCGCCACAATGCCTGGCTATTTTTTTATTGCAATTTGGCTGGGGCTGGGTTTGAACCTACCACCCTCTGTATATGGGGCCAGGGCCCTACTCACTGAGCCACAGGCACCGCCTGTTTTCCAAATTTTGAATTCCTTTATCCAAACTGACTTGAAGTTGTGTTGGGAACAACAATCACCTTGGATGTTGCCGATGTATGTGATGCATATATGAGAGTTGCCTGATGTTTTTGTTACTGGAATTTTTTTCTACAGTAGGCCCTTGGTCTCAGAGATTCAAAGAATGAATCTGAAAACCACAGAGAGCATTGATAACATAAGATTTATTATATAGAAAATAATAGGAAAAGAAGGAAAGGCACCAGAGCCTCTGACAGAGGTGGGGGAGACCCAAGTGAAAATTCCCCACTTGAGTCTTTCACCCAGGAGCATTATCGCCTTTGGGGAATTACACTTGGCCAGGACTTGGCAGATTAATGTTGATTAGCTACTGAATGAGAGTATTAAGAAATGAATACGATTCCTTCTGCTGAGGGCAGGGGGAAGGGAGGAGGTATTCAGAGACTATAGTTTGGAGAAAAACAGTCTGTTTGCTTAGGCCTGGGAAATGAGCTTCCTTATCCAGTCTTGAATGCGGGAACACTGTTATCAGTTGTGCACATTGCTCTTTGATACCTCCTTTAATCTGGAAATACTGCTTTCCAAAGATTTGTTTGTTAAGATTTGGGTCATGATTTTCTGTCAGTTAGAACACTGTCATTAAGATTTTCAATCTTAAAGCAAGTAAACAAACAAAAAGATTTTCAATATTACAGGGTGCAGTGGCTCTCACCTGTAATCCCAGAACTCTGGGAGGCCACAGCAGGTGGATTGCTTGAGCTCAGGAGTTCAAGACTAGCCTTAGCCAGAGTGAGACCCCCATCTCTACTAAAAATAGAAAAACTAGCCGGGTATGGTGGTGCATGCCTGTAATCCCAGGTACTCGAGAAGCTGAGGCAAACAGATAACTTGAGCCCAGGAGTTTGAAGTTGCTATGAGCTATGATGTCAAGGCACTCCAGCCTGAGACAACAGAATAAGAATCTGGAGGGGAGGAGCCAAGATGGTGGTCTGTAGCCAGCTTTCTGCAGATGCTCCTGTCCAGAAGGAGAGTTAAAGGACAGAAATTTAGTGAGAAAGCCAATGGTTTGGAACTGAGCCAAAAAAGACGGTCAAAGAACGCACATCAACCCTGCTGGAGCGACCTAAGACCCCAAGGATACAAATAAAAGGTACAGAGCACATCACCAAGCGGACAGGAGTCCCCTCCCCCAAGAGAACAGCTTGCAATATACTCCATGCCTCCATACAAACAAACAAGCAGAGTTCAGATGTCCTCCCACTCTACCCCACAGGAGAGACCCTCTAAAAACCAGACCTCCTTGCCCTACTAGGGTGCCATGGCACTCTCCTGCCAGGCATAAAGCTGTATAAAAACTGTATATATCTGTATATATTCTCTACCTGAAAGTTGGTTCCAGCACTCCCCTCCACTCTTACCCTGAGGTCAGGAGGTCTGTCCCCCATGGAGCCCAGATTCTTGGACACTTTCTTGAGGGGTGTGGACAGGGCACAGGCTGTCACTGGTCTGTGCTGTTTTCCCAGCTCAGGAGCGGTGAGAGGAAAGTGAGCCAAGAGGTGGCCAAAGTGGAGAGGCGGTCCCCTGAGGCACTAAGCAGCAGCACTGAAAAAGCTTTGCTAAATTTTGGCCGCACATGGCCCTCAGGGGATGACAGCTGAGACAAAAGGCTGAAGTTCACAGACTGAGTCAGGACTATTAACATCCCAGCATCTCTTCCACAGGGCAGAAATTCTGCGAACTTGTTCTGTTCTATCAGCTTTTTCATCTACTTTACATCAATCAGGGACAGGGCTGGAACTGAGTGAATCGCCCCAGCCCCTATCAAGTACCCAGGTTCTCAGGTACCTAAGTACGTGCAAACCTCTAGAGCATCTGCTCATTGGAGGGAACTGGATC
>CAUYON010098102.1:0-21569 GCA_963573935.1 Arctocebus calabarensis | reverse complement strand
AGACTAAATGTGGAACCCCCATCTCCTATGCCTAGGTCAATTTCTTGTGAATTTCCTAGGCCTCAATCCCATGAAAGGACTGTATCCATTCATTGATACATTCATTCACCTTGCCCCTGGTGGAAGGGACTGTATTCATTTATTTCCTGGCCAAGGAACCCATACACCTATATATACCCTGAGACTAAAGGCCTAAAGGAGGAGATGGAGAAAGACTGGGAGAGAAACGGAGAGAGCTTCTCTCTCCCCACTAGAATTTTCTCCCTCTAACAGATGCCTTAATGCTTTCTGTATTCTTTTCTTTCTTTTCTGTGAATAAATTCTGTCTTACAAAAATTAAAAAAAAAAAAAAAAGAAAAAAAGAAATGGCTGGAGTCTTGAAAAACCAGTGAAGATAATACAGAATTTCAGAAGCTTGCTACCAGAAGTAAGTGTTAGTGTCCATAGGTATAAAGGTGGTAAGAAGTAGGGAAGAATTTAGCAAAGAGCAGAAGTTGAGTAGAACAGGCTCCTGGGTGCAGCTGTTCTCTTTTTTTCCAAGTGGTGTGGCCAGCCTGCCTGAGGTGACTTCAAAGGAACAGAACCAAGGGTATTAAAGCCCTGACCTCTTTCTCATTCTTCCTCCCCAATTCCCCTGGGTCTTCCCAGCTGGAAGTAGAGGGCACAGGAGGTCTGATGGACTTTAACATGTCAGAGAGTGGGATAAAAACGTGCCAAGAGTGAATCTGAAGGAACAAATGGGAATGCCAAGTAGTACACCTATTTTCTTTAGTCTATATTTTCTCTGGAATCCTGACTCTAACTGGATATTTCATTCTTTCCTGATTGGGCATCTTCACACTTGTCACAAGTCTAATGTGCTAATAATCAAATTTGCTAAGAATGCTATTCACAGATAAGAGAGAGCTAGTACCACATGCTCTGCTCAGCCACTATATAGTTGATGTAGTAATCATATTATTTAGAGAAATAGCACACATGGGAAATTTTTACCTTAACCAGTTAATTCACCTGTGCCACTATAAACAAGGAATTTAAACATTAACATAAAATAATTAAGTTCTATAGGAGATCTGCAGCTCTATCAGAGTTTGTAAGATTAAAGGGTAGTTTGATCTTTATCGTCATTCTTTTATTTCTTTTTTGAACACAGCAATGAAGGGTAACATCCTTATACTGCAGTGAAATCACAATATACTTTCCAATTGAAATGTATAAAAAATATTGTGTGATATTTGTAAAAATATTATCAATGACAAAATAAGGCATTTAGTCACAGTTACATCATAAGGCAAAATGTATATATTTCAGGTGTAATAATTTTCACACTTCACAATGAGCCCTTTTCTTTAGTAGCAACAAAGGAATTTATAGTTTTCCATTCTTTTCATCTACTTTAAAGCTATATAAAAGTCAAAATAACTAGAGACATTTGGAACCTATCTTGAGGAAAATCTTTTAATTTTTATAGCAGTACTATAAGCCATAATGATAAATGTGTTGCTCAAATAAAATATGTAGTGGAAACATTTCCAGCGTCTCCATCTGCTGTTACCTATAGTTTCATATCTACATTAAAACAGGATGTTAAACCTGCAAGCCACATTTACTTTGCAGTAATAAATACCTCTGATCTGGAACATTTAAAATTCAGTATCACTGTAGAAATGATGACATGAGACAAGAAGAAAATTTTTATTTAAACCAGTGCTATCCTGGTAATGAAAAGGCCGGTAACAGCTCAAACAACTCAGGCTTACGCTTTTCTTTTCTCCATTATTGGTATGATAAAAGAAAAAAAGGATTATGAATGTTTAGAAGGAAATAAAAATGTCTTCATAAAAATGCATGAGAAGGCTATCCATATTTGTCTATCAATTAATTTGAATTCTTTCTTATTTATACTTTGATTTACGGCAGTAATGAGAAACCTGTCTGTTCCTGAGGAAAAAAAATGTGAGCATTTGATGCTAAAAAACTTCATTGATGAACCAAATATGACATTGAGAACAATAACTAGAGATTGCTCCTGAGGAATGGTACTTAAAAATAAGTGTCCCATCGAAAAACCACTAGGGGTAATACCGGAGTTTTAAAGTTTGACTAATGCCAATTCTTGATTATTAAACTATAGGTGTGAATGGATAAAGTAATATAAGATATAGAAAAGTAATTATTAGTCTCAGATCTCCGAGGTCCTAAGCAATCATGCTCCTTTGTAATTCTAATAATAGCAAAATGTTACCCTAAAGTTCTTAGCATTTTAATCTCAGAAAATTGGCATTAAAGATTTTGCTCTGGGACAGGATCAAGACGACTGACGAGGCACAGGCAGTGTGTGTCTCCTCCCCAGACAGGATGCGGAAGTGTGAACAGACTCGCACATTTCAAACTGATTGTCTGGCAGAGAATGCCAGGATTCGCCAGGAGCTACCGTAAGTGGATTAGGAGGGGGTTCAGGGCAACCTTGTTTCTGAGATAAGTTTCTATGATGTTGGGTGTAAGAGAAACCCCCATCCTCTGAGACTCAGGCCTAACACAGGGAGCTTGGAGACTGCACAGAGACTTGCTCCAGAAAGGGACACGTCGTGGAATCCCACGGGCATCTGCGCCTGCAGCAGCTTCAGCCGGGCGCCGTTCTGAGAGCCAAAGACCCCACGTGTGCTGAAGTCACGGTGTGGCTGCAAGATGAGTTGGAGGAGCCCAGGCCCTCCCGTGCACCCCTGGAAAGGTTCCCGTCACCCCTCTGTGGCCTGCTTTTGTGACTGAGACGTGAGAAGACAGAATTTCCTACACTGCTTGCCTGGATAAGGCCCAAGCCTTTCTGGATGCAGATCCAAGGTGCCATTTTGAGAGTTTGACATTGGACTGGGCCCTGCGTTCTGTTTAAATTTGGGCTGGAGAAGGGCAGGGAAACTAGGCTTTTTAGTTGCATTTGGGAAAATGCTGCTATGAGACCAAGTCCTGAGTAAACTAATCTCCCCGCAGTTCCCTCAGTGCAGACTGCCCGAGAAGGGCCCCAACCTCTCTGGTCACATTTCCAAAGCACAATGTTGGAAGTTTAAAGCCAGCAGCACAGTGCCCACAGCTGAGTTCAGGCTGATTCAGCTGCAGCTCTACCGCATTGAGGTTGGACCGGGGAGCTCAGGCTCTCCTGCACACACACGTGCAATTCCCGCTGTCCTGCCACGGGCTGCTGTGAGGCTGAGATGAGACATGATGGCACTCCTCCCCGCGGCTTGCCCATGCTGTTCCCTTGACAGGGCCCCACCCACGTTCCTTGGTCACAGGTTACAGGACCATTTGGGAAGTTTAAAGCTGGGCAGCAGGACAAGAATGGCAGCTGTATCCCCACCCAGCTAAGAAGGAATGGGGTGTCTAAGATCTCCGACACACACCTAGGACAATTCTCACTTCTGTGCTCCTCTGAGACCCAGATGCAAGCAGAATGCAACTCCCGCAGTTTCTTGCCTATGCCATTCGCTTGAAAGAGGCCACACCCTCTTTTATTGTAACCCCACAGCTCTCTCTGTTTAGGGAGTTTAATGCTCGGCTTTGCTCTGCTCTTGATCCAAGTTCAAGTTGACATGCGTGTAACAATTAACTGGCCTGGAAGGGACAGGGGATACCAAGATCTTCTCAGTGCAGTTAGGACAATACCTACCACCCTGTTACAGGCAGCTGTAGGAGTAGGGACCAACTTACTCACTTTATTGCAGCTATCAGTAAAACCAACAAAAATCACTTGGTCGTAAGAAGCGGCTCCACTCCCACTATGTGATCTTCCAAACCACATCCCTGTGCAGGGGCCTGAGAACAAGCCTACACACCTGCCTCTCTGCTGGATGGATACACCAAAAGCCCAGATGTCATCATTATTCTATATATACAACAGAATTCAACTTGTACTCCCTAAATGAAAAGGAAGATTTGTTCCTATTTATTGAAGCCAGATAATTGACTATCATTTATCTGTGTCTAGAATATTACATACAAAACAAATACAAACTGCTTAAAATATTTCAAATTTCCCAATAAATTAAAATCATTGTTTACAAATGATTTATTTTTATTTTATTTATCGGCATAACTTCATAACATAGAACAGGTATTTAAAAATATTACTTAGCAATTTCTTATTGATTGATTGAAGAAAAATGTGGACAAAGTAATTTCCTGACAGTATGATCCCTTTTGTTTTCCTAGATCAACTACAAAAATAAAATTATCTCAACTTTTAAAACTCTGTTACATTATTTTATCAGAAACACAGAAGAATGAGAAAATGTTATATAATAGTGATAACAGAATTTGAATGAGTCTAGCTTTGACATAAAATTTTTAGATTCGGCAGTATGGTCCTATACTATTATAAGCTGGTCAATCAAAATGTAAAGATTAATAAAAATGACTCAAGCTCTCATTTGATTTTGTCACTGTAGTTATTCATATTCATTTACTCACCAAAAATATATTGCATCCCTTTAAGAATTAGAGATGATATTAGTTTCTGAAGATTTTATAAATCATAAAATGAAGTATTTGCATTGTAATAATGTGATGTTTAACTTCTTTTTTTAACCTCCGTGCATGGGTTTAATTATATCTCCCTGTATTGTATTTAAGAAAGTTGCTTTTTACATTCAGAATATTTTAAATTGTGCTTCATTTTCAGTCCTTGTAACAATTTTGTTTTTAAGCACTGAAATTAATTTTTGTAGTCTGTGTCTTTTAAATGTTCATTAACACAACTCTAGTCTTGGAGATGATAATCTTTCTTTAATGGATGAATCTTTCAAAATGTATTGTCACTTAATGGCACTACTGATCTTTGAAAGTAATAAAAAAGGAAGTATATTATTAATTTGAAAATCATCAATAAGATATTGTGTTAGGATTGACTGAATCCATCTATCTCACTTTATACTACAATAAAATAATTCAACAAAAATAAATTCAGCAGAAGAACTAGAAGCTGAAACCCTCACAATTCATGCATGGTCAAATTATTTATTCCTCTTTGAGAAATGTAAATGCAAATGCTTGGCAAATGATTTTGGGACACAACTATCAAAATGAAATTATTGACTTGAATATAGTTCAATTGTACAAAGAATTTAACATTGTAAGGGCAGAATGATCAGTACTTAGTTAAAAAGAGGATTAAATAAAACTTTAAAATATTCTTGAAAATATTACATGGTGCACACACAGGTTCTTCTCTGGATTTGGGTAATATTTAGAATGTTTCTCTTTCACTGCACATTTTATGCTCCTTTGTAGTTCAGCCAGCATCACAACTGGTAGGATTCTTTATCTGTGTTCATGAGGGATATGACCTTTTGTAGTTCTGTCTGTCTAGGGTCAATATAGTGTTCCATTAAATTGTAACACAATTAAACTGCACAAATTAGTACAAGGAGAAGCCTTAGGGATTACTTGGGTACCATCTCTACTACTTTCTGTTCCTGTTGTGTTATAGCACCTACTAATTTTTATAGTCCAAGACAATTATCAGACCAAATGCAATAATCTATTTTTCTTTCCTCCTGTTTCACTTAATGGTATGAAGAGACCTAATAGGTCAGAAAAATCTCTTCTCCCAATTCAGAGGAACCACTGATGTGTCTCTCAGAGGAGATGTACTCTCCTTGGGCATCATACTTCTTAAGCAGCTGTTTTGAGAAGAAAATAGTGCAAGTAAGGATTTAGGTGTATTACATACTTCATGGTTCCCACTTATATCACTTAGTTCTATTAGAATTGTGTCTAACAGTTACTGGCTTAGAACGTACAGTACTGTGTATTTAGTGCTACAGCGGTTGGTATTGTAGGTAACTTCATCTTTTTGTAAGGTCAGCCCCTTTGGTGTGATATGGTACATAGTGAGACACTGAGGGTAAAAACATTGCCTTATTTCTTACATTGTAGAATTGCTTACTTCAATCAATGTTGTATGTTATGCTATGACTGCATGTGAGGAATTTAGTTGGACTAGGCTTCATTGCTATAAAAGAATGATGATAGGTGAGGAATAAAATTATACAATTTGGATAAATGTTTATTCCGTGAAGAAAAATGTTGATCCAAACTTCATGGCTCTAATGTAACTAACCTGCTATCAAGTAGCTATACAGCTCTTCCAGCACTACAATTTTTGAGGATCATCATAGGGACCATATTGTCGAAATCCATAAAGGGAAAAATGAGCACCTAATGATAGGTTTGATTGATAAGAGCATGCTCATCGTGTGAGCCCATCCATAGACTCTATTCCAAACACTCAGGATGCATTTCCATGAGCTCACTGGGAGTGCACTAAAGTGACTGAGAAGCATGGTGATTATCACACTCAGCGTGGTTTGTCTCTACCTTTGACTATTATGTTCATCATACAAAATGCAACTTATTGTTGTGCATAAACATATGATCTAATTTTTTTTTAATAAATGAGTCCATTTCAGTGATCCATACAAATCCCTTTTCTTTTTCCAAACCATCATGTCAATTGTCAATAATCTTCTAATATTGTTTCTTAAAAATGTCTAAGCATCTAGCCCAAACATTAACCACTGACTTTGGGCTAAAGCAGAGAGTATAACTATAGGCTATTTCTTCTTACATGTGAAGAAGATAATCAGACCTCCACTTAGAAGTGTTTCCCAGTAATTGCCTTCTTAACCATTAGTGGAACTACAGTATCCAGGCAGTTCACATCTGTATGGGTGATGCCAGAATACTATGCAAAGTCATGTGAAAATCAAGTTTAATTCATCTCTTCTTTGGGCAAGTGATCACAGACAACCTTCTTGGGTCCACTGGTCTGTGTTGATGGAAGCTTGAATAACAGCTGGCACATGGACTTTGGTATTTTAATGAACACATGAGTACTTTCTGCACCAGACAGGGACTTGTTTCATATGTACTATTTCTACTTTAGAATATTTCTGTATTTTTGACAATTAAAATACAGTCTTCAGGCATAAAGTTTCATCAGATTCATGATTATGGGCTTGACTTCAATCTATTGTTCTGTGGTAAATTGCTCGGACTCTACTAGGATTTCTCATCAAGTCTAAAACTATTTTTTAATTTGCAAAAGAGGATATAACTTTGCTTTCAAACCTGGGGAGAGACCTTGTTGGCCTGGTCACTGGCACCACACAACTTTCTGATATAGCAGGGATCTTTGGGAACCACTGACTTAGATTGAATCTTAAGTGCCACGAGGCCAGAGCTGCTTTCCTGCTATACTGTCTCTATTAGACACCCTTCTTTGGGGGTGGGAAAAGCAATGAAATGATTAGAGGTTTTTAGGACATCCATAAATAGATTTTAATGGGTTATCAAATGCAGTTTGTATTGTTGGAAAATACAAAGATGTTTACCAAACATTTTCTCTTTTGTAACTGTGGAGAATGAGGATGCAGTAACTTAGCCTACAATTGGGGGTGGCTATCCTCACATGCTCAAGACCTAACACATATATTTTTATAGGATTTGTTTCCTTTTTATTGAGGTGAAATACACATATGAAATTTGCCATCTTTACCATTTTAAGTATAAAGTTCATAAGTAATAAATACATTTATAGTCTTTTTTCTTTTTTTCCTTTTTTCTAAAATAAGATTTGTTTCTAACTGTTTCTTATTCCTATGTTTTCCTAAGGCACATAAGGGGTTCCTGAACTAAAATGTTTTCACATAGTAAACAAGAAAATCTCATGAATGTTATGTCAATCAGGTTGATAATATCTCAGATTGCATGTGAAACCCTCACACTGTACCCCATGATTGAACTAATGTACACAGCTATGATTCAATAAAAAAAAAAAAGGAAATACCAGGGTCATAGGATGACTTTGTTTTCAAGGACAGAAAAGATCCCAGTGTACTTTCACAGAGAGAAAGGGGACCGCAGTGAGAAGGACACTGAACGTCCAACAGGAGTAAAGTCCAGGAGCACATTCCTGAAGGACTGGGAGGGGGCCCAGAGGTGGGACAGCAGTGTGACATTATGAGGGAGCAGGTGTTTCTTTATAAACATGAGCAAAAAAGGAGATAGGGGCTAAGAAATGCCCACAAGAGGGATGAAGTCAGTTACTGATGTTGGAACAGCTCAGTCTTCTCAGTAAAATGGGAGGCAAGATGGTCTGCTGAGATCTCGGGGAGCAGCTTGCAGTGGATGGGGATGTGGTATCTCCTGGGAAACCAGCAGGGTCAAGAGTGAAAAGAGTGAGCTGCGGAGAGGATGGGCAGGGATTACAGCCTGGGAGGTGAGCTGCGGAGAGGATGGGCAGATGGGCAGGGATTACAGCCTGGGGGCTGTCGAGGGAACAGCTGTCCCCCAAAAGAGTAGCACTGATGAAAGTCCCTGTAAAGGTAGTTATGTTGTGAGCTACTCACTTCTACCTGCCATACAGCTGCCATTTATTCACTGGAGAGACTGAAACTGAGGCCTAGCTGATGTCAGAAGAATTCAACAACAGTTTCCCCTTTGCCCCTTTTCCCCCTAAATTTGGAACACATTGGCTGCCAGACTTGTATTAATACCTCCCCCCCCATATTCCCTCTAGAAGGAGGATGAAGATTTCCCCTGGGCCCTAATAATCTATACAAGTAATGGAAAGACCCAGCCAAATCTCTCTACCTTGAAGCTACCAGCCAACATGCCTTGTCCACAAATACTTTTTAATGCACTGACCTTTAAATATGAGCTATCAGCAGATATTTAACCACAGCATCTAGGAGCTTAGGGTTTCTCAACTTCAGCACATTCTGGGCTAGATAACCCTCTGTTTGGGGGCTCTATTCTGTGGGTTGTTGAACGCTTAGCAACATCGCTGGCCGCCACCCACTAGATGCCAGGAGCCCCCTGCCAATTGTGACAATCAAAAATATTTCTAGACATTGCCAAATATCCCTTGAGGATAAAATGGTCTATATGCATACACTCCCTCCCAGCTAAGAATCACCTACCTAGCATGAAAGAAAAGATAAATACTAAAACAAAAACACAGAAAAGGTAGTGATACAAGATGAATAAAATATCTTTGGGGAAAAAAGAATCAACTAATATCCTGATAGATATGGGTATTGTTTTAATAAAACAAGAATAAAGTGTGATTATAAGCAATTATATTTAAGCAAAAAAACAAAATGCCCTGGAAAACTAAAAATATAAGGTCAAAATGAAAAGTACAATAGATTTATTGAAGGCAAAATTGGAAAAATCTCTCCCAGTTAGCTAGAAAAAGTGATAGAGAAATGAAAATGGAAGAGAAAAATGAAAGAACCATTCTAGGAAACCAACATCCAAATAACAGATTTTCTAGAAAGTGAGTTCAGAGAAAAATAAGTGGAAATAAATTACCAAATAAATAATTTAAGAAACTGAAAGACATGAGACTCCAATTGGAAAGTTCTTTTTAAACATCCAGTGCAAGTGAATGGAAGACACTTATCTCAATGTAATCAATATACATTCTCAGCAAACTGGAACTAAAGAAAAAAACCTTAAAGATCCCAGGGCCCAAAGGAATGGAAGTCAGAATGGTGTTGGATTTCTCTGTGGCAATAATGGAGGCTGTTACATAAGAAAGAACACCTTCAAAGACTTAAGAAGCATGACCAAGTGTGGACAATAATGTAGAACTACTGGAAATATCACACATTTCTTGTATAAATGCACAGTGACAGCCACTTTGGAAAACAGTTTGGCCATTTCTTATAAACTTGCCATATGACCCAGCAATCTCTCTCATAGAGAAAGAAATAAAACAAAAACATATGTGTACACAAGACATATATGCAAATATTTATTGTGAGATGATTAATAAAATTCTAAACCTGATACAAACCAATTGTCTGTCAGTTACTGAAGGGATAAATTGTAGTAAATCTATGCTAGGGAATACTACTAAGGTATAAAAGGGAATGAAAAATTAATATACACAATATGGATGAATCACAAAACCATTATACTAAGTGAAAAGATAAACCCAAAAGTTTAAATACTGTACAATTTCTTTCATACAAAATTCTGGAAAAGGTAAAACTACAGTGACATGAAGCAGAGCAGGGGTTTCCTGACATTTAAATATGAAAAGGCAAGGGAAGACATTCTAGAGTAGTAGGGCCATATTATAGTAGTGATTATAAAACTGTATGTACTTATCAAAATCGTAAAACTGTATACTTGTTTAATGAGTGAACATTTATGGTTTATAAATTGTGTATCAATAAAGAAGTATAAAAAACTAAAAAAAAGTTGTTTACCACCTAGAATTTTATACCTAGTCAAACTATCCTTCAATTAAAGAGTTAAGAAAAATGTATCATCAAAAATGCAAAAGTTCAGTATTTTCTAGGTACCTTTCTTAGTAGTATCTCAAAGACATATTCCATCAACATGAAGATCGTAATCAAGAAAGAGGAACATTTGAGAACTGGAAGGCAGGGGGAAGGCTGAGTGGCTCCCTGAAGGATAATGAAGGGACACTCCAGGATGAAAGCTGTGCTGCCACTTTGTGGGAACAGGAAGGTATGTCTCTGACACAAAAATGAATAAAGGCAACAGCAGGTTTCTTGAGGCATTTGAATATACTCAACAGAAATACCTTTCTGGTCAAAAGTCTAGCAATACAATAGCGGTAAGCACATAAAAACTAGCAAAGGAAAAATTGCAGTTATTAACTCCAGGAAAGGAAATCCAATGGCAATGTGTCCTGTGCTCAGCTGGGGACTATATTAACCTGACATAATAACAAAAGACCAAACCATGAATCAGCCTGAGCGAATAGCAGGAGGAGGGATCAGGAGGAGAGTCCTCGTGCCCCATTTATTTCTGATGCTGTCATCCAACAGCCGCACCTGAAACATCAGGAAGGAGCTATGTGGGTGTGTTTTAGGAATAAGGAGGTAAATGCTTAAAGAAACAGCAGAAATGGGTGAGAGATTTAGAGGGTGGTGAGATAATGGGACACAGGAATGCAAAAGGTGGGGCAGAGCATAGCTGTTCTTGTCCTAAGCTTTGTAGAATCACACAACATTTTCAAGAAGTTAAATTTAACAACAACCCAGAACATGAGTAATGCATCAAGAGAGAAGAGGAGTGTGTGCTCTAATAAAATTACAGTTAGAGGCAGAGGCTCAAAAGGAAATGAAGGCAAAACGAGGGTAGCTGGAGACAAAGGAGAGGCAGACCAGAGACGCCGGTCGCAGGCTGGCTGTAGCGCGGGTCAGGGGAAGGCAGCAGCTGCAGAGATGGGGTGAGAATTCACGGACGCCACAGCGGGTGGGGGTGGCGCTCAGCTCTCAAGGTCAGAGCACGGCCTTCTGAAAGCCATCTGCCCAATTTTCTCTTCTTCTGTGGCTCAGCTCTTGAAGCCTCTCATTTTATTTTTCAAATAGCATGTCCCTTTCGATTTTTCTAAGTAATTCCATCAAGACTAAGAGTCATAATAACAAACAACAGTTATCAACGCAGTACTGCTGGTGCCCAAGTTTTCTAAAGACACGGACACACAACATGTGTGTAGCGCTTTGTGTAATGCCCTGTCTGCAAGATTCATGGTGAATGGGATTAACAGAGCAAAGCTGAATCCATTACACCAACTCAGTGCTATAAGAATTAGCTTCAAAGAACTTCAGAAGCATAGGCAGGTTAAAATCCTTTAATCCAGAATACAAGCAATGGCATCAAATAAATCTTCAAAATTGAGATAATCATAGCGTCCACTCCACGGGGTCAGTGCCAGGTGAGACGTGAGAGCATCAGGATGACACATGGCACAGCGTGTGGGCTAAGCACCTGTCCACACGACGGCCGTGGCTGAGCTATAGTGCTTGTGGTGGCTGGCATGGTAGCAGGTACTGGCACAGCTCCCCCCTCCTCTACCCCTCAAGCACAGTCCACCCTTCAGTGGGACACCCTTTAGTATGATCTTGGCTTTCTTCCTTGTTAGGCAGAAACTTTTTTTTTTCTTTTGAGACAGAGCCTCAAGCTGTCACCCTGAGTAGAGTGCCGTGATGTCACAGCTCACAACAGCCTCAAATTCTTGGACTTAAGCAATTCTCTTGCCTCAGCCTTCCAAAATAGTTGAGTGTTGTGGCAGGCGCCTATAGTCAAGTAGCAGGGACTACAGGTGCCCGCCACAACACCCAACCATTTTTTGGTTGTAGTTGTCATTGCTGCTTGGCAGGCCTGGGCTGGGTTCGAACCCACCAGCTCAGGTGTATGTGGCTGGTGCCCTAGGTGATGAACTACAGGCACTGAGCCTAGGCAGAAACTTCTTAAAGAGCAAGATCTCTGCCTCATTTATCTTTGATCCTTCAACATGGCAGAGCTGGGACTTACCACATGGTGAAATAAGGGGTTTGTGAAATAATGAGCGGAGGGAGTCCATCCGCTCAGGGGTGATGGAGGATTTGAGTTCCAAGCTCCCCAGTGAGGAACCTGGGGACTGTCTCTCTATGTCATCTGTGGGACGTGGCTGACAACAGCGCCCATCTCAGATCCGGTCCCCTCCCCGATGGATGGAGGCTGTGGACTCCCGGGATCCCACTGCCCGCCGATAAAATATAAACTCCCCATTTTCTGCTTATAACTATGTGAATTATGACTTAGAGAGCTGCTGGTTGCTACAGATAACCCCCCAAACTCAGGGATTTGCACAATAGAAGTTTATTTATTATTCATGTTAAATCTGGAAGAAGTGCTCCTGACCCTCAGGCAGCCTCCCCGACCTTCACGGGAGGTCACCGTCATTGCCTCAGTCTGGTCAGGCTGCTGCAACCGGGCATTGTTCTCACAGTTCTGGAGGCTGGGAGTCCAAGATCAAGGTGCTGGCAGGTTCTGTGTCTGGGAGGGCGTGGTTCCGGTTCACAGATGGCCCCTCTCACTGTCCGCACCTGGATGGAGGGGACAAGGGAGAACTCTCAGGCCTCTTTTCTGGAGCATAAATTCCATTCATAAGGGCTTCCAACTGGTGGCATAATCACCCCAAAGATCCCACCCCCTCATGGGGATTATGTTTCAATGTAGTACTCAGGGGGCGGCACAAACATTCACTTACTAGCAACCATCTTAAACCAGTTCCAAGATAATTTAATAAAAAAAACAAAACACAAGTCTCCCTTGTGGACGTCTTCATTCCAGCCACAAGAGGAAAATAGGACAGAGGGCCACACATAGATAGCTTTTTTTTTTGAGAAAGGGTCTTACTATATTGCCTAGGCGGGTCTTCGACTCCTGGCCTCAAGCAACACTCTCGCCTCAGGCTCTAGCAGTGCTGGAATTCTGGGTGTGAACCACTGCACCTGGCCCTCCCCCCATGGTTTTCCCATGAGCCTGACCTGAAAGTGGCCCATGTGGCTTCTTGCCCTGTGTATTCACATGGCCACATCACGCTGCCAGGAAACTGGCGAGTGTTGCTGGGCTGTTTCCAAGACGAGGAGAAGACAGGCTGGACAGCGGGCAGCCAGCTCCGCCACAGCGGCCATCTGTGGCCTGCGGGGCCCTGACATTCCGCCCAGGCCCAGACTCCACCGCACCACTCCAAGCTCCCCGGCTGTTCCCAGACTGGTAGGGTGTGTCTGTGCCCGTGTCTGCTCTTCCTACCACGTCCTTTCCCTGTCCCACACATCCCAGGTCTGTGCTGCCCTCGAGACCCCTGCTTCTTCACCAGCTCTTCCCTTACTCACAATGGCACTGTCTCTGTCCATCCTCCATCTCTCTGTCTCTCCCAGAACGTGCCCCTTTTACCTCATCAGTGGAAATGTCTGTCGCCTCAGTTGAAAGCCAAACTCCTTGCAGACAGATGGTCACATCCTGGCATCATGCCTACTGGAAGCAGACCCCCCCCCCCAAGGACTTCCCGTCCCTGACTGTGTCCTTTGCTCTGTGTCCCTGGGAAGTCGGTATGATGCCTCCGATGCTGCAGGTGCCAAGTGAGCGGGCGGCCACCCTGCCCCACCACAGGCGGCCACAGCTTCCAGCTCCCAGAACAAAACTCGCTGCATCTGTAGACGCAGAGACCAGAGCTTTCAGCAGAGATGATTATCCCACAACTATGCGCTTGTCAAGGCTCTGATGGGAAATGCATTTTCGTGTCTCAAAACCAAGCTAGAGGGAAATGATTTTCTCCCCCGCTGCTTACTTTGTTCTTTTTCTCTCTTCCCTTCAAGCCTCTCTTCTTTTCTTTGATTATTTTTTCCCTTCTTCTTATCCTTCCTTCAACCTCACCCTCCTCCTGGTCTTTATTGATTTCAAAAATATTTATAACTTTATCTGCTCACGTGTACACGACAGGTCTGAATTGATAATCAGTAATGATGAACAAAATTTCACAGCTTATTTGTCCCTCTTCAGTCTCCTGCAAGCCAGCAGAAAATTTTCCAGAACAGAAGGTGTAATAGGGGGCAGGAAAGTGACCCTTGTTCCCTCCTCCCCACCTGCCAAGGACCTAAGGCCTTCCTGAATCCAAACATGCTGTGTGGCTCTATTCAGACAAGGTAGTTTGGATCTGCTTCAAACAGGCTGCCAGCTGATGTTTTGCAACTCAATGGAGATGATGCCCTGGCTGCTGAAATGCAGATGGGGAGGGCAGAACTGGAACTAGGCCTGCAGCCTCCTGCCATTCAGACGCCCCCAGGGGGCTAAAGAGCACACCTCAGACTCGCCTGGCTGGCCTCTCCTCCCAGCAGATGCACTTGTCAACATTTGCTTCCATCAACTTGGGACATCTGCATTGTCACAGCTGTCGATTGGTGTCTGTCCGGTTTCTGGACCAGAAGGTGAGAACTTCGGCTGTGTCTTCAGAGTCTGATGTGTTCTTGACAAGACACTGTGGGGACAAGGAAGCTGAAACACTCCGGGGGAGAGGACAGGCGGCCCCCATGAGCACTCAGCCCAGGCCCCAGACAAGAGATAAAGGCCTAAGGACAGGCTTGAGCACAGTTGTCACTGTCCCCTTAGGACAGGAATCAGTGCAGGAGAGACATCCTCCAATGGGATAAAACACACGGGCTCTGAGAACAGTCTGCTCAGGAAACTGCGGTTCCACTGCTCCCAAGTGACCTTGGGACATCTGTCAGATGACTGTGTGCCTCTGTCGACTTATCTGAAGACTGGGTAGCTGAGAGGGTCTACCGCAGACGCTCCTTGTGAGGACTGAATGAGGCGAACCTTCCACATGCGAGGCAGAGCATCGGATGCAGAGGACTCCCTGCACCTCGGCTCACACCTCCAGTTCCTTTACCTGTGCAGAGAGGAAGTCTGGGCTCACAGCCCCTCCAACCCAGCACTGCACTGTGTGATCTGATGGGACAGAAAGAATGTGGGGGATGAATGTGCCACCTCCAGACCTAGTGGGTCAAATAAATACCCCCAAAGAGATAAAGCCAAGCCCTAACCCAGAGCCGGTGAAGAGGATCTTGTCTGGAAAAGGGGGTTTTGCGGTGCCATGGAGGCCATGTTGAACAGTTTGATGAGAATGTTTCAGATTGTATATGAAGCCAGCACATTGTACCCCATGATTGCACTAATGTACACAGCTATGATTTAATAAAAGAAAAGAAAAAAGAAAATGAGGTTTTGCAGCTGTAAATAAGTTAAGGTGACATCATCCTGGATTTAGGGTGGGCCCTAAATCCACTGACAGGTGTCACAGTGAAGTGGGCCACATGAAGATGGGGCAGAGACTGGAGTTAAGCATCGATGAGGTGAGGAAGGCCCAGGATTGCTGGTAACTACCAAGAGCTAAGGGAGCCAGGGACCATCTCAGAGCCTCGGAGGGAGCCAGGGACCAGACTCTCCCTCAGAGCCTTGGAGGGAGCCAGGGACCATCTCAGAGCCTCGGTGGGAGCCAGGGACCGGACTCTCCCTCAGAGCCTCGGTGGGAGCCAACCTTGTTGACACCTTGATCTTGGACTTCAAACTTCCACGACTGTGAGATAATAAATTTCTGTTGTTTCCTATGGTGCATTTTACAAAGGTATGTTAAATTTACTAAGTGTAGAGCATAAATGTCTTAACACAATAACTAAGAACATGCGGTGAAGGCTATGTTAACCAGTTTAACGAAAATAGGTCAAATGGTATATAAAACCAGCACATGGCACCCCATAATTGCATTAATGTACACAGCTATGATTTAATAAATAAATACATAAATAAATAAGTAAATTTCTGTTGTTTCCACCTCCTAGTTTGTGGCCATTTGTTATGGAACCCCTCAGAAACTGACACACCATGAAATCATCCAGGCTCTTTCTCTCAGAAGCAAAGGACTCAAAGATACAAAGTTGCCCGGGGGGTAGAGCCTGCAGCCCTGAGTCCCTGCCACATAGAGAGCTGCCAGGGACAGTGGTCCGTGCTGTCAGGTTTGCTGTGAGTGAGAACCACACTTCACGCGACTTAAAACACTGAGACGTGGGGCTACCTGTTACAGCCGCTGGCGTCGATCGCCCGGAGCAATGCACCTGCTACTGTTAGGAATCTAGAATGGGGTCTACAGGAGAAAGAGAGAAAAAGAAGCCTGAATGCAGGGAAGATGGGCAGTCCTGGCCCCTCACCCTCAGTGCTGCAGCATGTTCTGGACCTTTCTAGTGGACATGAGTTCAGGATGCCAGACTCACAAGTGGTGCCAGTAGTCCCACCTTACGCCGACAACCTACTGGAATTACACTATAACAAAACAGAGTGGCAGAGTTCGTGAACCCCACGGATAGCCACGGACCCTATCCCTGGAGAGACCTCAAGTTGAGAATGAGTGTGGTCCCAGGCCAGAGGCAGCCAAGGGGCACCCTAGGACCTATCCAATCCACCCTGGGCAGCCTGCTTAAAGCAAGCTAAAGGTGGGTCATCAGTCAGGAAAGTAACTCAGCTTGGTAGATCGCCCTTTTGGAAAACTAGGAAATCACAGCTGGGGCGTAGAAACTGCAGGAAGAGAAGACAGACAAGACTGGAAAATTTTGAGAGGCCACTGTATGACAAATCTCACCAAAACAGGAACTGATTTCAGCTGGAACAGCTCTCCCAGTCCTAGAACAGTGCAGGAGCCCAGGGACAGATCCCACTGTGAGCAGACTGCAGGGTCAAGCTTCTCTGTCACCGGGACTGCTGAGAGCTGTGTCCACCAGGGAAGTCTTGGCACACGGCATCAGAGCCTCCTGGCAAGCAGTTGTCTGGAGGACAGAGAGCTTTGAGGCAGCTGAGCCAGGACCAAGCACAAGGACCTGTTCCGGGGTAGCGAGGACTGTTTTGAAGATGGTCCGGAGGGTAAAGGGCAGCCAGGGCTTTAACGATAAACAAGAAGGGGAGCAGTGGAAAGACATAAAGGGACTCCCAGTGGGGAGAGAGCACAGCCCTGCTTTAATCCGAGAGGCAGAAGCTGGCCCCCGATGCCAGCCAGTCTCGGACAGCACGGCACCAGGTCCTAACACACAAATCAGCAGAGAAAGCAGCAGCCCTGGGGCCTAATGAAACTCGGGTTCCACCACCCCGAAAAAGCCAAGGAGAAGTTCACACACAGTCCCCAAGGAACCAGAGGAGGGCTTCCCGGCTGAAGTTCCTGTGATGGAGTAGGCAGGCGTGACACAGAAACACAACGTCTTATTACAGACATTGAGATCCTCATTCCTGGACTAGCCTTTCTTCCCCGCACCTCCGGAAGTTCAGCCTGGCCAGCCTCTTCCTGGCGCCCTCCCCATTTCTCCAGGACACATCCATTCTTCCATAAATGCTAGCTCTGCTGCAACACACCTTGCATTTCTCTCATGCTCTTAGCTGCCATCTCACACACAGTAGAACCTCTGAAGGTGACCCCAAGGGACTAACACACTGGTCAATGTACGAGGTGAACAACATAAGGACTCGGGCCCACTGTGCTGACCTGGAAAGGTCCAGAACGTGCTGCAGCACCGAGGGTTAGGGGCCGGGACTGCCTCACTGCTCTGGTGCATGTCCACTCTGTGAAAATGAGGTCAACTTAAGGAGGTGACCAGCTCTGGAGGGTCTACTATACGTACACCTTAAATCTCCCACTGGATGGACCTCCCAGGAAGGCTCTCTGATCTTCCTGACTCCAGGCTAGGAAGAATCCTGGCCTGGAGCAAAGGGATCATGCCCTCTACTCCACCTTCCCTCCCTTACAGGGAAGGCTTTCCTTCAAGGAAAGGAAACTACTCTTAATGGGAAAAAACTAAGTCAGTTTTGCCCATTTTGATCCTAAGAGGCTGATTTTTTAATAAAAGGAAATTGTGAAGAATATGATGTAAACAAAACATATGGTGCATATGGTCCAGAATTCTTGGAACCTGGAGTTGTAGCTAAAAATGCCTACACATCTCCTTTGCCATATGTCTGGGTTGAGTTCCCCAGCAGCAAACCTTGAGACAGAAGTTGAGTGCAAGTGTTTATTTGGGAGGTTATCTGGGGAAGCGTGGGGGCTGGGGAGATAGGAGTATGAGACAGAGGAGGAAGCAAAGTCCACAAAAATTGTACCTCAGGCAGGTTCCTGTGTGAGACCTGGGGCTCGCCCCCACCAGGGACTCTGAGAGGGAGAACGGACCAGCCTTGGGGCTAGGAGCTGGGGTATTTAGGCTGCGGGTGCCAGCCGGCGTGGCCCATGCTACACTGAACAGAGTAATATGGGTGACTTCCAGCTGCCCTATGCACAGCCCAGGAGAAGCACCAGCATTAGGTGGAAGCACGAGGGCTGGGCAGTGTGGGCAGGTGTGGGGACAGCTGCTGCATCCCCGGGGCACACAGGAGCAGAAGTGGGTAAGTGTCAACTCTCTGTGGAACTTGGGCCACAAGCATGCCCACCTACCCAGCGTAGGCCACTGCAGATGGGCCATGCACCAGAGACTTTGCCCTGCCCTTCTGTCTCCACTCTCCATAGTCGGTCACCTTGTCCCCTTCCTGCGGCTATAGATAAACACTGTGGTGGGCCATCTTAGGTCGGAAGGGAACGGCAGGACCCTACGAACAGCCAGATGAGGTGGAAGTTCTGTTCCTGATGACAGCCCTGGACACTTGATCCAGAATGTCACAGGTCAGACAAACAAACCCTCTTTTGAAGCCACTGCTATTCGGGGTGCTGGTTAAAAGTGTTGAGCTTAATCCTGATGGCCACATCCCTTCCCATCCACTCTCCTAAAAGTTGGACTGGAATTGCAATGGCGTGTACTGTTATCTGATTGCTTCTATTCTCTCCTCCACCTCTGTTCCCAAGGAGCTGAAGTAGATGCCTGGGTGACCTGCCCAGCAAGGACATCTAGCAGCCTGGATGGTGGAAACGTGGCCTTGACCTTCTGGTGGAGGGTTGAGTCTGGGCCGTGTGAGCCTCTTTGCAGGTGAAGCTTCATTAGGAGACATTCTGGCCTTAAGGATGCTGTGCCCAGGCCTTGCCCTTCGTTTGTGGACAAGCCTCTCCATTTCTGAGGCTTTGCCTTCTTTGTTTGTAAGATGTGGGAGTGGTGAGATCTCTAAGGAAGCTCAGTACTCACGGCTCTGATTTATGACCACAAAGACACACCAGGGGAGAGTGGCACCCTCGGCAGTTATCAGAGGAAGAAAACACTCGATTCTAGCTCCCTGACCCCTCCTTCAGCACCAGGAGGATGGGCAGAGCTGCTTGTGCCCCGCCCCTTGGAGCTCAGTTACAGGGGAGGACAGGCAGGAATCAGGGCACTGGGGGGACTTTATAGGAATACAAACGCAGAGAGCCCGCAGTGCTCCCACCTGGCCATGGCTCGGCTCGGCAAGGCAGCCGCATGGTGCGTGTGAGCTCGGCTCAGAGCCCCAGGGTTACAGAGGCTGCTGACTTTGTTGCAAACAAATCACACAAAAGAGTCTGGGCTGCACTTGAACACAGAAAATCTGCGGTAACAGCCAGTACTGGCCACAGGCCAGCCTCCAAAACTCACCCACAGATGTCAGGTCACCACAGCTGCTGATGCCACCGTGCTGCTGGCTGGCTCCACCCTCTGCACCTCCCTGCCCCAGGGAGACCCCCAGGAGACTGTGGGGTGATCACACAACTGCAGTTTCCAGCCCCAGAGACCAGGCTGGTGACACGACAGTCTGAGGGTCATCTCACTTGCACCCAGATACTTACCTGGCCCCTCTTATGTATCAGCTCTGTCCTTAGGGAGGGGGATAAAACTGTGGTGTCCCCTTCTCAAGGGATTCCCCATGAGCAGGGGCCTTTGTGGTTAACACACGTGTAACAAGTAAGCTGCAAGGTGACACAGAGAGCTCAGGTACAAGAGACATGGTCCAGGAACCCCACTGTATCAGAGTTTTCTGCCACTGGTATAACTGAGTGCCACAAGCCAAGTAGCTTTAAACAGTGCAAATTTATTGCACTCCAGTTCTGGGGCCCAGAAATCCAAAATGAGTCTTAGAAGGTAAAATCAAAGTTCTGGCAGGCTGTGCTCCTTGTGGAGGCTCCCAGGAGAACTTCTGTCCTTGCCTTTTTCAGTTTCTGGAGGCCACCTGCATTCTTTGGCTCAGGGCCCCTTCCTCCCTCCTCCAAGGCAGGGGTGGAGAAGCTTTTCATGTTGGAAGCTGTATTAATTTAGACATAGTCAAATAAAGCTGATATCAAGAAACTTCAACCAGACTTTAAAATGTGTATCGTTTTGTAGAAATCTAACTACTATGTACTTAATTATTTCAAAAAAAATGAAATTGTTTGCTAATTTTCAAGTTGACCAAACTTTTAATGAATTTTTTGTGTCTGCTTTTTGTTGGAAAGCATTTGAATATTTTTAAATTTTGATTAATGTGGGGATATCAAACAGTTATATTCTATAGTTTGTTGTTTGTGATGTTAAAGTTCCGTTCTAGGTGTGTCTCACACCCAAGTAGTGTGCCATAAATCCATGCAATTTACCCAACCTTTCTCCCCACCCCCTTCCCCTTCCTTGCATTTCACTGAGTTTTTCCCTCATGTGACATGTAGGTATTAATCTACTTATTCTAGTTTAGTGCTGGGTACATGTAATGGCAGTTTTTCCCATTCTTGTGATACTTCACTTAGGAGTATGGTCTCTGATTCCAATTGGGTTGCTGCAGGAATTACATAATCTCCATCTTTTTATGGCTGAACAATATTCTATGGTACATGAACCAATTTATTAATGCATTCCTGTGATGAGGGGCACTTGGGTTGTTTCCACATCTTCGAGTTGTGAATCATGCTGCTGTGAACATTCGAGTGCAAGTGTCTTTATGGTAGAACGCCCTTTTTACCTTTGGGTAAATACCTAAAGTAATGCAACTGCAGGATCCAATGGTAGGTCTACTTTTAGGTCTTTGAGGAATCTCCACGCTGCCTTCCATAGAGGCTGTTCCCACCTGCCATCCCACCAACAGTGTGTGAGTGTCCCTTTTGCCCCTCACACACGCCAGCATCTATTGTTTGGGGGCTTTATGATGAGAGCCATTCTCTCTGGAGTTAGGTGATATTTCAGTATGGTTTTGATTTGCATTTCTCTGGTGATTAGAGATGATGAGCATTTTCTTCATGTGTTTGTTGGCCATTCATGTATATTCTTGGG
>CAUYON010098101.1:0-17485 GCA_963573935.1 Arctocebus calabarensis | reverse complement strand
CATCCACACAACGACCACACACCACCCACTTTCTACCACAGAACGACGTCACATCACCATCTTTGAGCCACAGAACGACGTCACATCACCATCTTTGAGCCACAGAACGACGTCACATCACCATCTTTGAGCCACAGAACGATGTCACATCACCATCTTTGAGCCACAGAACGACGTCACATCACCATCTTTGAGCCACAGAATGACATCACATCACCATCTTTCAATGAGGAACATGCACTGTGTTCGTCCCTTCATCATCATTTCCTCTTATTTGAAGGGTTGTCAGTGCCCTTGTCAGTCGCCACCTGAGTGCTCAGTCTGACACCTGTCACTGTGGAGTGACTTAAGGAACTGGGAGGCATCCGTCGATGCCTGCCTCTGCCCAATCACCTGTTACATTGCTGTTTCATGTGCACTAGTCTCATGAGGTCAGTTAGAAAAAAAAAGAAGGTAAGAGTCAGTGTTGCGGGTGGAATAGCTGGAGGAGGCCGCTCACACCCTGGTCTAAGTCCCTGATTTACTTAGCTCAGGACACAGAATCTGTGTGACAGAGCAGAGAGAATGCCAGCCCTGCCCAGGGGCTTCAGCTTCCTGCAGCACTGTAAAACCTCTGCCTCGGCTGGGAAAATGCTGAGCCTTTGAGTCTTTTTAAAATTATTCAATAAAAACCATTTGTATGAAAAAGATGGGCTATACATCTAAATAAAAATGTATATTCACTTATCATGCCACAGATATCTATTGGGTGCCTATTAGATCCAGATACTATACTGGGCATGGGATTCAAAACGAGTAATACAATTTTCAAAAGGATCTTGCCCTCCCAAAATTGACATTCCTAAGAGAGTGGAAGCTCCTCCGAGTTCTTTTCAAATCTATTCACTCAATAAATATTTCGTGAACTAGGCACTATTTGAGGCACTTTTCATCAGCAAACACAACAGACAGCGCCCTGCCCTCATGGAACTTCCAATCTAGTAGAGAAGAAGAGAAAGTAAACACAAGTGTGTTGGTGAGATGGCACACTCAGAGGAGACAGTGGGGTGGCTAAGAAGCAAGAACAGAGCCGGCCAGCACTCAAGGGGATCCGGAGTGCTGGGGGTGGGGGGGGAGTGTGCAGGGCTGTGTGCAGTTTTAAGCAGGCAATCAGCTCCTTCGGAAGATACTTGAGCAAAGACTTGAATGAGGTGAGGGAGACAGTACCTAAGATATCTGGAGGAAGAACATTCCAGCAGGAAGATCCACCACTCCTAAGGCTAGGGTCCTGCCTGACACCTTCAGGGGAAGAAGGAAGACAGGTGTGGCTGGAGACGAGTCCACAGGAGAGTACTATGAGACCAGAGGGGAAAGGGCAGCAAGTCCTGTAAGACCCTGCAGGCCACTGAAGGACTCAGGCTTCTTCTCTGAGAGGAACAGGGAGCCATGGCGAGCAGAGGAGTGGCATGACTTGCCCGGCTTACCTGGGAGTAAGATCCTTCAGCCTGTGTGCCCGAGCTGACTCCAGGGGCCAAGTGCAGGTTCGGGAAGATCTATGGGAAGCTGCTGCGGTGACCCAGAACCACAGTGGGCTCTGGAGCAGCAGAGGCAGTGGAGATGGGACAGTGAGGCACAGATCCTGGGTTCATTCTGATGGAGGAGCCAGTGCGATTTGCTGAAAGATTGGATGGTCGAGTGAGAGCAAGCAAGGAGCTGAGGCTGACTCTAAAGTCTTTGTCCTTTTGGAAATAAGGAATGTTCATCAGTTGAGATGGGAAAGGTTGCAGATGGAGCATGTTTGAGCAAGCGGATGAGAAGTTCAGCTCTGGGCTTGTTGATTTTGAGATGTTTATGGAAATATCAAATGGAAGTCTGGAGTTGGGTGAAAAGCCTGGACTGGAGGTATAAGTGTGGGAGTGGTATCAAATCAGATTTTTTTATTACATATGGTTAAATATGAAAATATGGATGTTATCTTAAAAATAGAACTTTATATACAGCACAAGCTGAAATTTTTCCTTCACCTTCTTATTCCAAACCCACTACTCTCCCTGTTGGTGCCACCTTTAGGAAGCTGTTAAAGAACTACAAGATCCCCAAAGAGCACTCTCTACACCACATTAGAGAGGAAGAGCCGACAAGTGATTTTCATTTGCACATGCAGTTAGCACATAAGAAAAGGTGCTTTAGCATTTTACACAGATTTATGTATAAATTTTTTCTGTTTACCTACATTTTCCCTTTGCCCACACAGTAGTGTAATTTCTACCACCTTCTACCCTCATGGTGATAAAATAACAGAATTTCACAGCTGCTTGGAATAAACCAGATACTTGGATTGGTACATCTTCTTTTATGAAATTAAACTGATTTTAGTTACTTCTGTGTTGTAATGTTTTTCTTTAGTGATCTGTATTTAAGCTGAATGACGCCCTCCATTTAGGAGAGCTCATCAATTATAGAGTAGAGGATACACTTTCAGCACCATTGTAATAATTCTCCAGACTCTAAGCTTTCATCTCTAAAATAGAGCAAAGTTTCCATACCTTCCATTAGAAAAAGATAACCTTCAAAATTTTAGCTAATGCATTTCTGTTTTGTTGAGTTGGCAATTTATGCAAGAAAGTAATGATGACTCCTCAAATATCCAGTCTCTTAGGAGTTTAGAGCATCAGCTGTAATAAAACTCAATAACCTTTCTAGTCCAAGGAGTTAGCCATTCTACCCTAAAATCAAACAGAAAAAAAAAATTAATCGAAGAGATTTCCCACCCTCTTTGGTTTGATTTTTGGCAGAGTTCCAGATCCAGTGACACGTAACAGAAACCCTCGTACACCTGGAGTGCCCATGACTTTATTCCAACCAGCTACTTATTACGTAGCACTTGCATCCCTCATGGTAAAAACAAAAACAAGAAAGAGTAGAACACGAGTTCTCAAAAAAGCTTACCATATAACTGGACCAGTAAAATTTACTTGTAGTAAAAAAGATCACTGTAAATGATGCTCAAAAAAACTGAACCAATATATTCTGCTGTAAAAAAAGATAATAATTAATAACTGTTTTCTCTTTTACGCTATGAATTTTTCTTAAACTCTGAACACCGCTGTTTTTTCTGGACAGATCTAGCACATATCAAAATGAAAAAGTGGCAGAAACAAGCATTAACAGAAAAACTGAGCACCAGCAAATCATGTTTAATTCAATCACTTGATTCTTTATGGGTCTGTGAGCTTCCACTTGTTATTTTTGCTAGTAAATTGTTCCTATTTTCAGAATCAAAAAAAACATACCCAAATTTCATGGTGCCCCATCAAGAACGGTGGGGTACCTGAACAAATTTGAGAAACACATTTTGTAGTGTCTGTTCTTCATTCGCAAATATGTTCAAAGGCCAACAGGGACGTCAGACCTCTCCTGCTCGCTCCTTTTCTTGACCCCACAGCTTCTGTTTCTCCTCCCTCCCGGGGGAGTTTCCTGGCCCAGGGAGGGGGGAGCTCTCTCACCATCCTGACCGTCTCTGCATGCCCCTCATTCACCATCCCAATTCATGCCGGAGCGAATGTGAAAGTTCCACTGGATTCCCTTCCCATGGGTCCTGCTCACTCCACACTCTTTCTCATAGATACCCACCCTTCTACAATACAGATGTTTTCAACTGTTTTTTCAGAAACATTTACTGATTCCTCGTTCCCCATTTAATCATGTCCAAAAGTCTTAGGTTCAGAATCAAATCCTCCAAAATACAATATCTCGTCTCTCATTAATATTTCAATTTAAAGTTTTTTTTCTATACATGACTATGTTCAACTAAGCACTCAAAAGAAACTTGGCAAGAGATTTTTCACTTCAGTGGAGCAGTAAGTAGGTTTCAAATGAATGTGGGGACTTTTAAAGAGCTGGTTCTCATTTAGGAGGTCATAGTGGCTACCTAAACTGTTATCGCTGCTACTATTGCCTGTTTCCTTAGGAACAAAGGGTGATTTATCTTGACATCTATGGATGAATATCAGTATTCCCTTTGCTTTTAAATGATCACTCATTCTTTTCTACAAATTGTCCTGTCACTGGAGGTCTGCTGAAACCAAAGACAAATATGTTTATCTGGACTGTTGACAATCATCATAACTTGATGTTTGCTGTCAAGAGAAATATTAGCCAGGCGTTGTGGCAGCTACTCGGGAGACTGAGGCAAGAGAATGGCTTGAGCCCAAGAGTTTGAGGTTGCTGTGAGGTAGGACACCATGGTACCTCTACCCAGGGTGACAGAGTGAGACTCTGTCTCCAAAAAAAAAAAAAAAGAGCAATATGACTGGCATAGAGCCCTGAAATTGCTTAAGAGCCTGTCATATTGTTTGCTAGCAATTACAGGAGTTAAAATATTTTCTGCAAGTCTACAGAGAGATAATTTTTATTCCAAATGATAGCACCCCCTAGTGTGGCATGAGAGACTCTGTTCTTTGTATGTTGTTTCCCTTTTTATTTTATAATAATCAAGTGTTACCTTTAGACTCTGGAAAAATGTTTTAATTTTTTTTTTCTTTTTCCTTTTTCTTTTCTTTCTTTTTGTGTAGTCAGAGTCTCACTCTGTCACCCTGGATAGAGTGCTGTGGCATCATAGCTCACAACCTCAAACACTTAGGCATGAGCAATCCTCTTCCCTGAGCCTCCCACATAGCTAGGACTACAGGCTCCTGCCTCCGCCTGGCTGGTTTTTCTATTTTTAGTAGAGACAGGGTCTCACTTTTCCTCAGGGTGGTCTCCAACTTGTAAGCTCAGGCAATCCACTGCCTCAGCCTCCCAGAGGGCTAGGATTATAGGTGTGAGCCACTGGCCCTAGCCAAAAATGTTTTATATTTCATATAAGAAACTTTAAAGTTTCTTTGAAAAAGTCAACATTTGTTGTTTGTTGCATATTTTGTTTTTTTATTTTTTTGTTGTTGTTAAATCATAGCTGTGTACATTAATGCAATCATGGGGTACGATGTGCTGGTTTCATATACAATTTGAACTATTTTCATCAAACTGGTTAACATAGCCTTCATGGCATTTTCTTAGTTATTGCGTTCAGACATTTATATTCTGCATTTAGTAAGTCTCACCTGTACCCTTCTAAGATGCACGGTAGGTGTCGTCCTACCAATTACCTTCCCTCCACCCATCCTTCCCCCTCCCCTCCCCTCCCTCGCTCCCTTCCCCCATATTCTTGTATTATAATAGGGTTATAGCCTTCATATGAAAGCTATAAATTAGTTTCATAGTAGGGCTGAGTACACTGGATACTTTTTCTTCCTGTTGCATATTTTGAAATTAACTGCAGCTGCTTGGCTCCTCTAAGGAGTTAATTTCTACATGGCTTCCTTCAATACCTGCTAGAAATAACCACGAGATTCAGAGCTGAATGAGAGTTCGTTCAATCTAATCATTATTGACTAATCTGCATTTAGAATGCTACCCCCCAACCATTAATCAGTCAGTCCTCGGAACAATCCCGCGGGAGAGAAGAACAAAATGAGCCGGTGTAAACCCGAAACCTGCCCAGAGTGCTCACAGCGCCCCCCAGAGGAGGCAAGGCCCCTTCTGCTGTCGTCACTGCTGGAAATTACCCAGGTCCAGGCCGCTGCTCCAACAGGCGTGAGAGCAGGGATTTTACAGAATACCTCCATGTCTCTGTGTCATAACTGCCTGGGTTTAGGTCTGACCATATTCAACAACTTTGATGAGTTTTGCAAACCTTTATAACTGCAACATCTGATCTATCTGACCACTTTTCATGGCAACCCAAAAATAAGACGTGTGGCATTGTAGATATATTTTTGAAATGCTCACAAATTCTTCCAAATGTACAAACAGAAGTAGAACAGTGAAGATAATGTGATACTCAAGTATCAAATATAAATAGAATCTTCATTACTTCACAGAGCTGGAAGTACCAACAAGAGTGGAGGCAAGAAATAAAGACACCTACAACTCTGGCTTTGATAAAGTTTGATAAAGCACATAACATGCAAAAACACTTCAGAAAAAATGTGTAAATACATGTGTCGCAAATTTTAGAACAAGCACTTTTCCATGTCTTTCTCCACAAAGACACAGTTTTTTGGTAGTAATTTTCTCTAAGCTTAAGCTACAAAGCTTTCTTCAAGCTTGATGTACAAGTGACTTTAGAAGATTGGACAGGTCCCAATTATTTATTCCATTATGTAAAGAATGCTGGTGAACTCACTAAGAATGACTAAATGTAGGTATAGTCAACCTACAGAAAACATTTTTAATAATTTAAAATTGCTCCTAGCTGGTCATGGAAGGGTAACAAATGTTCCCACTGCACTGAGTCATCGCCCTTCACAATTCTCTAGGCTCTTCTAAAACACACACACACACAAACACATGCGCGTTACTTTTAATTGAAAAGCATTCTCAATACCTCTCAAATGAACAAAAATCCTGTTTATATTCTTGTCTGCTTCAGTTTATGGTTTCTTAAGAATTTATTCTTCTTTTCAAGCACAAAAAGTCTTTTTATGTATGTATTTATTTCCTTGGCGGGTGGAGCCTCCTCCTTGAACTTTTTGGAACTCTTTAGGGGCAAACGGACTTTTCTTCCTTGATCCCAGGGTGGAGACAAAATCAATCTAACAGATTTAAATGGTCAACACTCTTCATGTCACTGCCGACTTCTCATTCAAAGAGGCACTTTGGACAGCAGGTGGAGTTATAATTATAGATTAGAAAAAAGCCACATCAGCAGCTGTTGCTTCTGTTTGCTCCCAGCTATAACTGTCATCAGTGGGCAAACCGGCATAAACAGGCCTCCCCCAGTGGAAAAACATTTAACCCCTGTGCTTGTCACACTCTGAGTCTTCTTAGTAGCCAGAGAACAGAAAGAAAATCCCTCCGTGCATGAGCGAGCGGTGAAACCAAAGAGTACAGCGCCAACCTGAAGGCACCTCTTCGGGGGGTACCGAAAATCTCTTTCCTGCCGGAAACTCCAAAGGAGATACATAGGTTAGTGTGCGGAGTAAAGCTATGCATTTTAATTCTGCCCTCTGCTCTGTTAGATTTTAGTTGTTCTGACAAAGCTTGAAAGGAAGAGGAAAGTATTAAATGAAACAAAGTTATTTTGTTATTTAAAACTACTAAGCCCATGAGAACAAACTGTGAAATGGGCTTAATTTTATTTACTGCCAATTTTGGCTATATTCACATTAGATAAATAGACAAGATAAAGATGGAAAAATTAAACCAGTTTTTTGTGGTATGAGTCCCATATTTTGCAATGCCACTTACTTATGCCAAAAGGCCCTGGTTTCTTTATTAAAATCAGTGATGTTGAAGGCCAAGTTTGTGATTTTTTTAAAATGCTGTCACTTAGCTCCAGAGTTTCATTCCTTAAGGAAAATGTGCAAATTAGAGCTGGATTGTTTTCCCATGCCAAATAAAGACAGTTTTCTCATTTATGATAAAATGTGTGATGTAGGTTACTTTATATAAGGAATCTGCTATGGCATTTATTTTTTGTTTATAGTACAACTCTACTTAAAAAGCTCCACGATTTCAGTCTGGGTTGATCTATAGGACTCTCAGATCTTTTGGAGAAAACCAAAATTTTGAAGAAATCTTTTATCCGCATACGCTCCATGTTAGCTAGGAGTCAAGCAGGATTTTCAAAGATTAGCTTTTGGCCATCTATGTCCTGAATGGTTAATGTCTTGGTGAAAAGGGTTGGGATTCCAAAAAACTCACTGAAAAGGAGGTTTGGGGGCCACCGTACTTGGTAACCACATCCATGAAACAGATTTAGTTGGGCTCCAAACAGAAAGTGACTCAGCCACAGCATATTATTAAAGACGTTTCATGAGAAAACTGACCCAGCTTCTGGCCATCTTTTGAAGTACAGTAGAGTGCTGGTTGTGCACTCCAAGCTCCTTGGGGAGGCACCAATATCCATCTAAACTCACCAGAAGTAACCATCAATTAAATTCCTGCGGGGGCCTTGCTTCTCCCTGTAACAGCATCTCCTGATTTCTAAGAAAAGAGCCAAAGCTGAATGCAGTGGCTCACACCTGTAGTCCTAGCACTCTGGGAGGCCGAGGCAGGAAGATCCCTGTAGCTCCAGAATTTGAGACCAGCCTGAGCAAAAGCGAGACTCCATCTCTACTAAAAATAGAAAAACTAGCCAGGCATTGTGGTGGGCGCCTGTAGTCCCAGCTACTTGGGAGGCTGAGGCAGGAGGATTTCTTGAGCCCAAGAGTTTGAGGTTGCTGTGAGCTGTGATGCCAGTGACACTCTGCCCAGGGTGACAGACTGAGATTCCGTCTCAAAAAGGGAAGGAAGGGAGGGAAGGAGGGAGGGAGAAAAGAAAGTGAGCCTAATATCCCCTTAGGAAGTTTAAGGGTGGAATAAGTACCTCTTTACATACTTTGGCAAATAGAGGCCCAAATTATAAGTTTGGCCACTGCTTTTGAAAGTGTCAGTTAAAATAGCATATCAATACCCTAATCCTCCCATAGATTAAGAAAATACATGGTAGGTGACATCACAACATATCTCTTCTCGCATGACTCATTTATTCATTCAAGTATTTATAAGCAATGGTTATATAACCTAAAAATAATACTTAGCAATTAAGGCAAGTTTAAAGCTTCTGGTATCACTATTTCCAGAGGCCTCTTTTCTCTTTTTTCCTGCTGAGAGATCCAGCTCTGGAATGGTGTTTATCCACAAGTTCCACATGATACAAACTGAGAAGGACAAAACAGGGATACGGCTGACGCTGCTGGCTTGCATTTCCTTTGACATACAGATTTATGACCTATCTTAAATATTACTTTTTCCTTGTGTTTTGTCTTCTTGCTCTTCTAGAAAAAACTATCCACGATGACTGTGACTTACTCCAGTAAAGTAGCAAATGCAACTTTTTTTGGATTTCATAGGTTACTCTTCAAGTGGAGAGGCAGCATCTACAAACTGCTGTACAGGGAATTCATTGTTTTTGCTGTTCTTTACACAGCAATAAGTCTGGTGTACAGGTACTTTCCTTTGTATGTCTCTTCACATGGCTGTCCAATATCACGTAAGAATACAGTCTCAAAAATCTGAACCCCTTGGTTGCCACTGACTTATGTCACCTCCTCCTTTGCGTGATCCTCTTTTTGTCTCCCTTCAGGACAGGGTATTTTAATCCACACCTAACTGTTTTTAGGATGTTCAGTAGACCCTGTCAGTTTCAGGTGGCTTTCATTCCAGCCCCACATTAATTGGTCATGATGAGATATAGTTCGTGTTTTAAGAACGTTGCTACAGGCTCTGCACCTGTAGCTCAGTGGCTAGGGCGCCAGCCACATACATAGTGGGTTCAAATCCAGCCCAGGGCCTGCCAAACAACAATGACAACTACAACCAAAAAACAGCCAGGCGTTTTGGTGGGCACCTGTAGTCCCAGCTCCTTGGGAGGCTGAGGCAAAAGAATCTCTTAAGCCCAAGAGTTTGAGGTTGCTGTGAGCTGTGACACCACGGCACCTTACCAAGGGCAACATAGTGAAAATCTGTCTCAAAAAAAAAAAAGAATGTTGCTATAAATTGGAAGACGTATGTTTAACTCCTTACTATGTGAAGATTTTGAGGGCGCAGTCCACAGACAATCATTTGTGCCTCTCTCCACGACCTCACTCATTGTTGGAATTTGCAATTGGATGGCTTACAGCAATTACTCTGTATGTGATCAACTATTCACAAATGGTATATACCGGGCAGCTTCCCTTGCTTCTGCCTGGAATGACAAGGTCTAGCAGTGCCTGCAACCCTTACCTGTATCTCAATCAAGAGAAAGGCTGAAGCCTCCTTAAATCTTCTGAGTTCAGAGCATGCTATGTTCACAAAAGGAGGTGCTTATAACATCACTACATATGCCTGCAGATTGACAGGAAATTTTAGTAATATCAAGTCCAAGAAACTTCTATGACTTAAAAATTATGATCAGTACGATTTTATCCACATGATGAAAGGAAAGCTTTATGAGTCTTTTCATTAAAATTAAATGCATACTTTTCTTCTCTGGAGGAAACTACAATTTGAAACATAAAACTAAAGGTTTTTGAGGCTGTACTTTCACTTTTTCTATGTCCAAAGTTTGTTACTTTTCTTACATATACAGATGAACACATGAATATATCACTGCCCTCACCCATGTTCTTCCTTGCAGCAACAGGACCCCATGTGGAAAAAGATATTAACTTAGCTGGCTGAAAATTATCAAAAGTAAAATAGCAAGAGCTATTTTGCTACACATCAAAACTATCATTCCAAACAAATGTATATATTGGTGTACATTTTGAGAAAATATCTTTAGAGAAAACGTCTTATTAAGAACCTCCAATAATTTTTCAAGATGTCATATAATATGATATTATTTTGACTCTTTGTTTCACCTAAGCCTTCACAATAGTAAGTGGATGAAGACACAATGGTGTTTCACGATAATTATCTCTTTATGGTTTGATGCCTGTAGCTCCGTGGTTAGGGCGCCAGCCACATACACCAGAACTGGCAGGTTCGAAACTGGCCCAGGCCTGCTAAACAATGACAATTACAACCAAAATATAGCCAGGAGTTGTGGCAGGTGCCTGTATTCCCAGCTACTTAGGAGGCTCTTGCTGAGGCAATAGAACCACTTAAGTTTGAGGTTGCTGTGAGCTATGATGCCACAGCATTCTACCAAGGGCGACACAGTAAGACTCTGTCTTAAATAAACAAATATCATCATAAAAAAAATTATCTCGTTAGTTTATTTTTACTAATGTGAGTTTATTGCTGCTACTGATGCTTAGAAGCGAGCAGCCCTTTAGAACAGTTGCAATGTAGCAAGAAACGCTCCTTGGGGCCTCGGCCTTTCTCCCAATACCATACTTATAGCCCACAAAATTGTATACATATTTTTTTTTTCTGAACACCAAAAAGAGCTTACATTTATAACAATAATGATTGTTAGTTTAAGTCACCCTTCATTTTTTAAAGCTCAACTGTAAAATCTTGTTAAAATAGATCCTTATATTTTAATCAAAAGCATACCAACAACTATAGGAAGAATTTGTCAAGAAAGTCAAACATACCTTTGGAAAAATACAGACTTCGTTTCATTCTCATGTCTACTAATGATCCTAAGTGGGTTTCTCAATTAATCCCATTATAAACAAATAATTATGCTTAACAAAAACCAAAAGTCAAAACCAAAATTCATTAATTTTATATTTCTTTCTATTTTTGACAAAATAACCTCTGTAGTATTTTCTAGCTACTAAAATTTCTATGTGTCTATTATCTAAATATGTTTTCTTTGGACAGTAAATACCAACCATTTATTATTAATGAAGTAGGAAGCCATATGTTAAGTAGTTGTATATAATAGTATTTAATCTTTATAACATCCCTGACATATAGGTATTATTATCCCCCATAAAACCAAGGCTTAGAGAGATTTAAAAACACACTCAAAGTCTAAATCTGTAAGTATTAATAGTAGCAATGGGATTTAAAAATCTAGCTTTCTCTGACTCTAAGTTTCATGTTTTGCACATTTAAAGCCTCTTGACCATTTCTATTTGAGGATCAGAAAGCATTCTGGCTGGGCGGCTCCTGTGGCTCAGCGAGTAGGGCGCCGGCCCCATATACCGAAGGTGGCGGGTTCAAGCCCGGCCTCGGCCGAACTGCAAAACAAAAAAAATAGCCTGGTGCTGTGGCGGGCGCCTGTAGTCCCAGCTACTAGGGAGGCTGAGGCAAGAGAATCACTTAAGCTCAAGAGCTGGAGGTTGCTGTGAGCAGTGTGACGCCACGGCACTCTACCCAGGGCAATAAAGTGAGACTCTGTCTCTACAAAAAAAAAAAAAAAAAAAGAAAGCATTCTGGCTATAATTTGTCATCAGTATGACCCTGATAGGCCTGTACAACCATCTGGCGCCTCTCCTGCCAGGTCTCCCTACTTCCATCATTCAGATCCTCTCTCCAAAGCTGGGGCAGGAGCTCCACGCCCATCCTGTACCCTGTTCTCCTTCTTCATCGGTGTCAGCTCCAGATGCTTGTCCATCTGCAGTCTGATTGGTTGCTCACTATCTCAGCATTCCTAGGCTTTCTTTCTCAAAGTTCTACTGACCCAAATGGGCCTTTGACATTTGCTCTGAAGGATCTTTCCCTGGGGTCCTTCCTCCTTCAGAACAGCTATACTATTGATTTATGCAAGTTCATCTGTTTGGCTTTTGTTTCCATACACATATTTTGATCATATTAACTGATATTAAAATATTTCTTCTGATTCTGAAACCCTCCCTAACAATGTAAATTACAATAATAATCTTCTTAAATGTACTTATTGCTAAACCTAGAAAGTGGATTTGGGCAGTTGGGTCAGATATATAACGTAATTTTTGAGATAGTATCTAAATTTAAAAACAGAAGTTTTCATCCTTGTCAAATCTGTCTTATACTTCAAATAATTCTGATCTTCAAAATGAAGTAATAATAGCCCTTGAAGTACGGATGTGGCATGTATAATCAAGAATGTACAAAGTAGCATATTCAGGAGAAAATAAAATCAAGATGTCAAAATCAGAGTTATTCTTCAACAATTACTTAATAATTCTAATACACACTTAGTCAACACTTTTTAAGTATTCCTGACTGATAACCGAAAGATGGAATATTTTATAACATATCTTGCTTCAAATCCAATGAATCAATCACATACAACTTTACAAACAGAAATTTTTAAATAAAATGGTTAATAAATCCCACTATTTAATGGCCAATAACATTTGGGTACTAAAAACGTCAATGCCCAAAATACTAGGCAATTTATAAGCTTTTGAAACACATCAGCTTAGGAAAAAGGAAAAAGTTACTGCTCCTTTAAAAATAAAGCAGATTATTTGTGCTTAGTTGTTTGCACTTAATGTCACTTGCAAAGCAGGTGCAGAAGAATCATATCATAAAGGGCTGTGCCTTTTATTTTTGCTCCAGATTGTTACTTACAGGAGCCCAAAAACGTTACTTTGAAAAATTATCAATTTACTGTGACAGATATGCTGAACAAATTCCAGTTACCTTTGTGCTTGGTAAGTACAGGTCACACGCAGAATGCAGCCACACAGCTGTCTCCGTTAGGGCGACACGGATGATCCTGCATGGGAGTGTTTGCAAGCTGGGGGGCATGTCTGGGGAGCCAGCGCTTGCAATAGGACCAGAATCACCCCCAGGTTGCCTTCAAGGGCTGCTTTCGCTCAGTAACAACAAACGAGTTTGAGGTAACACGCTGCTGTGGGGCGATTAAGCTTTGTCTTCACTAACGCTCCGATTTTGCGGTCCACAGCTGAGCTCTAACACCCACTTACCGCAGGGCCAGGCACAAATGACAGGTGTGGGTAACCACGGTCCCAAGGACGTCTGCTAAGAGCGCCCGGGTCCCCGAGGGAAACGGCTCTGCGCTATGATTCTACGGTTCCCTGTTCCCCGACAGGGTTTTACGTGACCTTGGTGGTGAACCGCTGGTGGAACCAGTTCGTGAACCTGCCCTGGCCCGACCGGCTCATGTTCCTCATCTCCAGCAGCGTGCAGGGCGGCGACGAGCACGGGCGCATGCTCAGACGCACGCTGATGCGCTACGTCAACCTGACGTCGCTGCTCATCTTCCGCTCCGTCAGCACCGCCGTCTACAAGCGCTTTCCCACCATGGACCACGTGGTGGAAGCAGGTACCGCATCCCTGGGCGCTCCTCGGCCCACATAGGGCCTCTGAAATTTCCTCTGAGAATACCTTGTATTTATTTAGTCATTAGCTCAAGGAACATTCATTGAAGGCTTAACAGGCAAAGAAGAGTAAGACTCGGTGCCTGCCCTCGGGAAGTTGGCTGGGGGCGGGGCGGGGGGAGGGGCGGGAGGAAGCAGCAGGTAGTCACGTTGCCTAAAGAAAATATGATAATTATCATATTTATTAAACTGTCTAGCATAGTCTCTTACAGTTTCCTAGTACTTCATGTCGCTTTGTAGCTATTTTGGTGGAATCTCAAGAAAACAGGAAAAGGCCAGGTGTGGCGGCTCACACCTGTAATCCTAATGCTCCGGGAGGCCAGGGCGGGTGGTTTGCTCCAGCTCAGAAGTTCAAGACCAGCCTGAGCAAGAGAGAGACCTGATCTCTAATAAAAATAGAAAACACTAACTGGACGTGGTGGTGCACGCCTGTAGGCCCCTCTATCTCTTGAACCCAAGAGTGTGAGGTTGCTGTGAGCTATGATGCCGCAGCACTCGACTAGGGCAACAGAATGAGACTCTGTCTCAAAAAAAGAGAACATGAAAAAGGTACAGAACAGATTCAGAGAGGTTACCAGCTGCCCTGTATTGCACAAATGATTTATGGGGGCAGAATTATAATTCAGTCTTGGAACTCCTAAATTAATATTTTTCCTAAAACAGATCCTGGTAGGAGCCAGCAAACTCTGAAAGGGAGCAGGAAAGAGCTGTTTCAGTGGGGACCTGTGACCCTCTGGTAGCCTCAAACTAGACACAGTTACTCTGCGTGGGCTTCTGGAGACAATGAACTGAGAACAGATCACATCTGAAGGGTGATTCTCTTCTATGGGTAAAAACTTAGCAAAGAAGCTGTTAAATCAGCCTTCAATACAGTGAGGATTAAATGAGATAATTCTTGGTACGCAGAGGCAATAATAAGAACCATGAAATGATTTTGCTTGTATACTGAGTACATTGAGTATACTGACTCTATTATTAGGGTGCAGTAGTTAGTCTGCTTTTCTGAAATGTGCTTGAAAATAGATTTTTTTCTTTTTAATTATTTGGGATTCATTGAGTGTACAAAGAATTAGGTTAGACTGATTGCATTTGTGAGATAAAGTCCCTCTTATAATTATGTCTCACCCCCAAGAGGTGTGCCATACACCATGACTCCCCAGCCCCCTCCCCCCTCCTCCTGTCTCTCCACTTGCTCATTCCCCTACCCAAGCCCCTTATATTAGCTCATCTGCTGCCTTCATATTAGAACAGAGTACATATGGATTCTTGGTTCTCTATTCTTGTGATGCTTTAAAAAAGAATGTGTTCCACCTCCATCCAGGTTAATACAAAAGATGTAGAGTCTCCACCTTTTTAATGGCTGGGTAGTGTTCCTTGGTATGCATATACCACAGCTTGTTAATCCATTCCTGGGTCGGTGGGCATTTAGGCTGTGGCTACATTTTGGTGATTGTAAATTGAGCTTTAGTAAACAATCTAGTGCAAATGTCCTTATGATAAAAAGATTTTTTTTCTTTTAGGTAGATGCCTAGTAATGGGATTGCAGGATCAAATTGGAGGTCTAATTTGAGTTCTTTGAGGATTCTCCTTACTTCCCTCCAAAAAGGTTGTATTAGTTTGCAGTCCCACCAGCAGTGTAAAGTGTTCCCTTCTCTCCATGTCCACACCAGCATCTGCAGCTTTGAGATTTTGTGATGTGGGGCATTCTCACTGGGGTTAGGTGGTATCTCAGAGTAGTTTTGATTTGCATTTCTCTGATGATTAGGGAAGATGAGCATTTTTTCATATGTCTGTTAGCCATTCATCTGTCTTTTTTTTTTTTTTTTGAGACACAGCCTCAAGCTGTCACCCTGGATAGAGTGCTGTGGCATCACAGCTCACAGCAACCTCCAGTTCCTGGGCTCAAGCGAGTCTCCTGCCTCTGCCTCCCAAGCAGCTGGGACTACAGGCGCCCGCCACAACGCCCGGCCATTTTTTGGTTGCAGCTGTCGTTGTTTGGCAGGCCTGGGTTGGATTCGAACCCACCAGCTCAGGTATACATGGCTAGCACCTTAGCCTGTTGAGCCACAGGCGCCAGGCCTATTTATTATTATTATTTTTGAGACAGAGTCTCACTCTGCCACCTTCAGTAGAGTGCCCCGGTGTTACAGTTCACAGCAACTTCAAACTCTTGGGCTTAAGATATTCTCTTGCCTCAGCCTCCCAAGTAGCTGGGACTACAGGCACCCCCACAATGCCCAGCTATTTTTTGTTGCAGTTGTTGTCACCTTTGTTGTTTAGCTGGCCCGGGCCGGGTTCAAACCCTCCAGCCACAATGCATGTGGCTGGCGCCATAACCACTGTGCTACAGGAACCAAGTCAAGCAGAACTTTTTTTTTTTGCAGTTTTTGGCCAGGGTTGGGTTTGAACCTGCCACCTCCAGCATATGGGGCTGGTGCCCTACTCCTTTGAGCCATAGGCACCGTCCAGAACTTTTTTTTTTTTTAGAGACAGAGTCTCACTTTATTGCCCTTGGTAGAGTGCTGTGGCTTCCTAGCTCACAGCAACCTCCAGCTCCTGGGCTTAGGCCATTCTCTTGTTTCAGCCTCCCGAGTAGCTGGGATTACAGGTGCCCACCACAACGCTGGGCTATTTTTGTTGTTGTTCTTGCAATTCGGCCAGGGTGGGGTTTGAACCCCGCCACACTTGGTATATGGGGCCTGCACCCTACTCATTGAGCCACAGGTGCCGCCCCCAGTCTTCTTCTTTTCATCTTCTAGAGCTTTCTTATGTTTGTTTTATATATAATGATCAGGGCTTTTAGTAGTGATTACTACTAGAAGTCCTTCTTTGCATTTTTAAAATTTAAATTTAAAAATCAAATAGTAATGTATCAAAAATTAAATCAAAATAGCAAATGCAATCAATGTAACTTGGTTCTGGACGGCACCTGTGGCTCAAAGGAGTAGGGTGCCGGCCTCATATGCTGGAGGTGGTGGGTTCAAACCCAGCCCTGGCCAAAAACTTCAATGTAACCTGGTTCTTTGTACCCTCAACAAATCCCCAACAATTAAAAAAAAAATATTAAATGGAAAAACTAATGTGCAAGACTATTATCCTTTGCATCACTTCTGCATACTTTTAGCATTGACCTTCACAGACAAACATTTCCCCCGCCCCCAGTGGTAAGATAGAACTTTTATTAGAAGTTAGAAAGGAATGCAGAAGGAGTAAAAAGCACCAGAGCTTCTGGAAGGGGGAAAGAACTGAAGAACTCCCGCGGGAGTCCCCATGTGGGCTCTGTTATCTAGGGGTCTTTTTTTTTTTTTTTTTTTTAGACAGAGCCTCAAGCTGTCACCCTGGGTAGAGTGCTGTGGCATCACAGCTCACAGCAACCTCCAATTCCTGGGCTCAAGCGAGTCTCCTGACTCTGCCTCCCAAGTAGCTGGGACTACTGGCGCTCGTCACAACGCCCGGCCATTTTTTTTTTTTTTTGGTTGCAGCCGTCACGGTTGTTTTGTGGGCCCGGGCTGGATTCGAACCCGCCTGCTCAGGTGTATGTGGCTGGCGCCTTAGCCCGTTGAGCCACAGGCGCCGAGACTTTCTTAAGTATAGGGGTCTTAAGTCTAGAGGATACACATGGCTGCCAGTTGGTCCTTTATAGTCTTTACCCTGAGAAGGGATTAGGTTGTGTGCTCCTACCCAAGGTGGGACCACCAAAAAACCATCCC
>CAUYON010098098.1:0-18141 GCA_963573935.1 Arctocebus calabarensis | reverse complement strand
GGGTTGATGTGCTTGTTCCTAGACCTTGTCTCTTGGCTCAGCTCCAAACCATTGGCTTTCTTGCTAAATTTCTGTCCTTTAACTCTCCTTCTGGACAGGAGTGTCTGCAGAAAGCTGGCTACAGACCGCCATCTTGGCTCCCCCCCCCCACCTGGCTACCTTTGATGTTTATTCAAAGCCTGAAAGCTCTTTGGTGAGCAGGTGGTGAATCCTGGAAGGAACAGATCCTTCCCTTCAAGGCAGAGTCTTTTCTTCTGGCCCAGGGTGGATCCCCAAATGCCTCTTAGGAACTAAGGCCTGGACTCAGAAGCTTAAGAAGTCTTCTTGGTATCTTATTTTTACTGAGGCTGAGCTGGTTACACATGTTGCAAAACAAATTCATGTGAACTTTTCCCTTTCCTTCCCTAAAGTGGAAGACTCCCTAAGAGCTACCTATACTTGGAGGAGGCAGTGACAGAGGTGCTGTTTTCTCACAGGTCAGGTGCATCCCAAGTCTATTGACTTGCAGCCAGCACAGTGCAGGACTTATCCATGGAATGGGGCCTTTGTGGTCCAACTGCCTTATGAATTTAGTTCAGGACCCTGGCTCCTTTTTTTCTATAGGGGGCGGAGCTTACCAAAACTTGGATTTTAGGGTAGAGGATTTCTCTCTGGCCAAGCTGGTCTATTTCAATGCTCTCTCTGTGACACAGGCGGATTTCTGCCCTGTGCCATGTCACCCTCTACCAAGGTCATCCCGAGTTTCAATGCAGAGTCTCACTGTCTCTCCCCAGGGCACACAGATTCTCTCTCCACTTGGCAGACTGGAGCAGCACTGCCAGGGAATGGGGGAGGATGGTGTAGGCAATGCAAGATGGTGTTTTCTGCTCTCTTCAGTGCTTCTTTCCTTCATACATTATTAAAACCATGTAGTATGCTCACTTACCTGAAGTTTGTTGTTTCTGAACGTGCTTGCTTTCCTGGATAGTTGCTGAATTTGCTGTTCCTGCAGAGGGAACACTGGAGGTTTCTACTGGCCATTTTCAACTTTCTTCTGTATTTTCTTAACATGTGTGTGTGTGCATGGGTTTTGTCCTGCTAAGATGTCATCTCTTTTTACGTATTTTCCTGAAACATTATAAAATCTCCATAGATGTTCCAATATATATTTTTATTAAATTTTGTTTTAGTATTCTATTCCAAGTGTTCATGCTTCTCATTCTTCTCCTTCCTCAGAATTAAGGCATTTCTCAATTTTTCTCTTATCCTTTACATTTGCTTTCAGTAAATAACAGTTTTTGATGTTATTCTTCTGACTTATATATTCAGTTTTTCTTCATGGCATTGCAAATTTAAAATTGTATTATATTTCCTGTTTGATTCTTTCTTCTCCTACTCTTCTTTTAAATCTCTTATTTTACTTTCAGCTTGTTATCTTTATATAACTTTCTGAACTCATCACGTCTTCCCAGTTCCTTCTGTAGAGATACAATTCCTTATATACCTTTTTCCTTTTAAATAGTGTATTTATTTATTTAAACTTTTTCTAAATAATATAGCTATATTATGATTCTAGAGGATGGTCTTTGTTTTTCTTTTTAGTGCAGGATTTTTTTTTACACACATAATTACATATTTTCTCTCTCTGTCTGTCTTAAATAAGTAGATTCTGTTCAGATTTGGCATTACCAATGAATAAAAATCACAGATTCTTTTCAGCCCTACTTTCTACTTACTTAAGGATGGTCACAGTGGGGTATAAGATAAACCAATGTGTATAATTTGGTGTCAGTTACCACTACAAAACCATTTGACTTGTTTTTGTGTCTTTCCTCCCAGTGGAGCTCTGCTAGACCTAAGGAGAGCTTCTATTCGTGGTCTGATTGTCTGTCACTGTAAAAATATGGTGCACATAAGTAAGTTTAGTCTTAAACTCTATTGCTTCTTGCTTCTGCTTATAACTATAGCACTTGACTTTAAATAGGTACATGTAGTAGGATTCATTATCTGAATGCAAGTAAAAAGAAATACTGACGGGTGATACTGATGATAGGACTCAACAAGCTGGAATCTCAAAACATGATACTAATACCTGCGACACAGCTGGCCGGGGTATTGATTAGCATGAGTCTTGAGTGGGTGAAAAATGCGGGATCTATATATTTACTTTTACATAGGCAGTGGATTATTATTCTGGCAGCATGAGAAAGATGATTTGCCATTTGAACACAGCATTCGATTTAAATTGATCTTGTCGGTAGAAATTCCTTCCATATTCTGATGATATGTGACATGAAAATCTTACTTAACAGTGGTCCATGTGTGTTTTATCGATGTTGTCTGTATATGTGTATTTTCAATGAAAAATAGAAAAGTCTATAATGGGGGCTGAGTATCAGATACTACATAAAACCAGAAATACAGGTTTTTATTTTAAGCAAGATAGATGGGTATGTGATAAGAGATTATCAGAGAAAGCCCTATTCACCATAAATACTGTTTACTTGATATGCATGGATAGGGAGCCTTCATTTATTCTCTTATTCACTTCAATTTAACAGATGTACCTTTGTACTTTGACTACAGTAACCCCCCAACCCCCCAGACACATGAACCACATTTACTTATTACCAAAGGATAAGCGTGAAGAAAGAGCATTTAAACAGTGCTTGTAAGAAACTGCATTCAGTCCTATTTGAACAGATTTCTCTATCTCCTGTTCTTACTTCCCTTTCCATAAATGGGAATTTTTAGATAGTATGGAAAAAGAAAGAATACTATTCCAGTTATTTTTAGCTCTCATTTAACATAATTGCATTTCCACTTAAAAAATTGAACACGACTTCTAAATACCTTCTATAGCTATTCTTTATTCTTTTTTTCTGCATCCTTTTCTTTTTCTCTTTCCCTTGTTCATCCGACCAAACCAATTTGCCCTATTAATCTTTGCTATTGGAGATAGGTAAAGAAGAAGATGGAGGGGAGGAGGAGGAGGATGAAGGAGAGAAGGAAGAGAAAAGGAAAATTAAAAATATTTTGGCTTTCTCTTTTTGCTTCCATCTCAAATGCTGTAATGATAGTGACAAGTTACAGGATTAACCTTTTAGATCCTAGATAAGTCCTGGTGAAAATGAGCCTCTGTATTATAGAATGAGAATCCTATGATAAATTTGAATGTAAAATGAATTAAAAGTATATTTTTCACTTATTTTAGATAGTAAAAGGAAACCTTTTTGTATCACTTGATATGTGTAGGGAAATTTGTTTTTATAAATCCGCAAAGATCCTTTGCAGATCCCTGTACAAACCTTTGGTATTGCCTCATTTTTGTATTTTTTCTTTGGTTGTTTCAAAAGCATATCTTGCTTTTTCTGATACTGAGGTATTAGTATACAGGAACTCTTTCCAGGCTAATTATTAGTGGTCCACATGAAAAAGGTTGATTAGGAAACACTCTCTTCTGTTTCTGGCTTTCCAATATGAATTGACTGAAGTCAGATCATTTGTGGATGCTAATTAGGCCAAGATACTTTACAAACGCTATGTGTCACACATAACTCATGTATAGACTGAGGATTGTATGTTGAAAAAATGTAAGGTAGTTCTTTTCAAGTGTAAAGATCTACAGTATAGTCAGAAATTTATTATTTATTTATTTATTTATTTTTTGAGACAGAGCCTCAAGCTGTCACCCTGATAGAGAGCTGTGGCATTACAGCTTACAGCAACCTCCAATTCCTGGGCTCAAGCGAGTCTCCTGCCTCCACCTCCCAAGTAGCTGGGACTACAGGCACCCGCCACAACGCCCGGCCATTTTTTGTTTGTAGCCGTCATTGTTGTTTGGTGGGCCCGAGCTGGATTTGAACCTGCCAGCTCAGGTGTACGTGGCAGATGCCTTAGCCCATTGAGCCACAGGTGCCGAGCCCTTTCTGCATTTATTAATTGAAATCCTACCATAGAGAAGAGCTATCTCTTTTCCCCCATTCATTGAGTTATCTGTGGAAATAAAGATCACTCAAAGAATGTCCCAGTTTTGTGATGAACAGTTTCTCCAAGTGTGCAGTGTGGTCTCAAACCCTCCTTCAGGTACAACTTCTCAGTAGTCCTCCCTCCCATGTGAACAGGAGGAGCTACTGGCCAGAACGGTGGTGCCCACAGATGATCCTTCGCTTGGTCGCCTGTCAGGGCAAGGGTTGCCATGGGAATTCTGTGCAAATAGCTCAGAAGGGCTGTGGTATAGTGCCAGTGGACATGGACAGATGAAGTCACTGCACACACCTCCCAGAACTACATGTGTGCTGGGCCCTGTGGGTGACAGGGAGCTAGTGGTGAGTCAGGTGCAGGTACCTAGAGGGGGCTGAACTGAGGTACCTAAGAGATCTGTCTACCTGGAACCTATGAATATGATGCTTTTTGGAAAGAGGGTTTTTGTGGATGTTGGTAGGACTACTTCCTTTATCCTTTTTTCTTCCTGGGACCATTTGGCCTGGACAGTGGGACCCTCCCAAAAGTTTGCTGAGTTTTGCCTGTGCTTCCACATGGAGGTTCAATGTAGGTTTCCAGGGAGGACTTTTATTAGAGTGCCTGACTATCAGCTTTCCTGCAAAAAGTGGGCAGCCATACTGTAGGAAGAATAATTTTCTAAAACTATTCCAGTGAACAGAGAATCTCAGGTCCAGGTGACATAGGACTATGACGTTTGGTGTGGTGGTGGTGCAAGCCCAAAAGCATGTCTTTGTCTTCTGCTGTGTGACCTCATCTGGCTGCTTGACCTCTCTGAGCCCATCTGCTCTGGTAGTACCACATTAAAAAAATAAAAAACAACAGGCTGTTTTTGATGACCTGGCAAGTAAGCCTTTTGTAAATGATTAACCCTTCCCCTTGCAGGGAGCCACAAAGCAAGGCAGGAGAAGACTGTTGGTACTGGCCTTGCACATTTAAGTTCTTGTGTCAGGGGACTCACAGATGTGTTACAGGCCTGAGCCTGGCAGTGGGAGGGGACAGCTGCCATCTCTGAGGTACCATGGTATCTCACCTGCCCTCTCTATTCCCCCAGGATTGAGTTTCCTGCCAACCCGAGCAGGCCTGGAATGGGTAATGGTGTGAAGGAAGGCTCGGTGCATTTGCGTGAGGATGCCGAGGCCGTGCTGTCCTCACCCGTTTCATCAAAGGCAAGTACCCCAGCCTCCTGGCATAGGTATTCTCTCAGGGTCCCTGCTGTCCTAGCTGGCACCTCACCCTAGCTTCCAGGGCTCACTGCTCCCTTTTTTGTACCCCTTGCATCGTGTGATACATTGTCTTCATGTCTGCCCACCCTACTGAGAGCAGACCAGCTGCAGGTGCCTCTCTCTGCTCTATAAGGTAGAAGATGCCACATCCCTTCCACTGAGAGCGCCATTTATGACATGAATCCAGCCAGCCCAGCCACCTGGCAAGAAGCCAGAACATCACCTGACATGGGTTAGGAGGCCTAGGATGTCAAAAGTTGTCCTAGGGACCCTTTTTCTCCCTCAGATTTTTTTTTTGAGAAAGAGCCTTGCTCCGTCACTCAGTCTAGAGTGCCATGGTTTCAGCATAGCTCATAGTAACCTCAAACTCCTGGGCTCAGCTTCTTAAATAGCTGGGACAACAGGTACCCCCAACTGTGCTAATTTTTCTATTTTTAGTAGAGATGGGAGTCTTACTTTGCTCAGGCTGCTCTTGAACTCCTAACCTCAGGCAATTCTCCCATCTGGGACTCTCAGAGTGTTAGGATTATATGTGTGAGCCACTGAGCTTGGCATTTCCCTCAAATTTCTAAATACTGAAGAATTAGCTAAACTCAAGCACGGCCCAGGGGCTAAAGGGGGTGCATTCAGGGTTTGCTCCATGTTCTAAAGTTCATCTCTGATGTTCACACTTCAGTTGAAGAAAAGATATGCCCTCTTAAATCATGTCAGCCCTGTCACTGTTCATCGCAGAAGCTGGAACCTTCACTGCCCCCTAAGTCCTCCTGGCTGAATGTGAAGAACCCAGATCACCCTAGCGCTACATAAGAATTAAACTTCATTCCCAGGGCCCAACTGAGGTGCCAGCACAAGTAGTTCTCAAAGTCCACAGGGTCAAAGGCTGAGGTAACATCATTTTTCTTTTTTTTTTTTTTTTGAGGCAGAGCCTCAAGCTGTCACCATGGATAGAGTGCTGTGACATCACAGCTCACAGCAACCTCCAATTCCTGGGCTCAAGAGAGTCTCCTGCCTCCGCCTCCCAAGTAGCTGGGACCACAGGCGCCCGCTACAACGCCCGGCCATGTTTTGGTTGCAGCCATCATTGTTGTTTGGCAGGCCCGGGCTGGATTCGAACCCGCCAGCTCAGGTGTACATGGCAGGCGCCTTAGCCCATTGAGCCACAGGCGCCAAGCCGGTAACATCATTTTTCAAGCCTCCTAACCTTTTCCCAAATTTTAGGTGACACCAAGGAGCACGAAGAGGGTGGGAAGTAGCTGAGGCACAGGCCAGGCATGTCCCTGAAGTTCAGTGAACTTCCCAACAGAACAAGAAGAACATTGGAGCCAGATGTAGTATCTTACATCTATAGTCCCAGCACTTTGGGAAGCTGAGGGAAGATCACTTGAGCCCAGGAGTTCGAGGCTGCCATTAGCTGTGATCAGACCATTGCACTCCAGCCTGGGTAACAGAACAAGAAAACAAAAAATAATACCTGGACACGGCTATCCCTGGGTACACCAATGAGAGTGGTGTGTGTTTAGGATAGATCCCACCAAGTAAAAAAGCTTGAGGATGCAGTTACTGCTGAACCACCCATGGAAATGCCATGGTGCCAGTCATTGGCCAGGTACCCAAGTGCCCATTTTCCTCTGTGCTGGTCAACCCTGACAACATCTGTCTAGGTCTGCTTGGCCAGCCTCATGGTGGCAAGGGTCTCACTCTGTAAAGTCATTTTTCTTTGATTGAGAAGCTGTACATCTTCTCTTAGTGTTTATGGCCAATGTGTATCCCATCTGTGGGTCACCCACTTTCTCTCTATTGGCTCCTCTGCCTGGTTCTTCATTTGCAGGAACTCTCCATTTGACAGATATTTTGAAACTTTTACCCTTTGGTGATGCCTATGCTGAGCTCTTTGGAGAATACACTTTAATATTCACTATCAAGGAGCTGAAAGTGTTAAGCAAAGGTAGCAGGTCCTTACCTGTTCTGCTAAGCAGGTCCACTGAGTGAGGCTGGCAGCTATCTCAAGAGCTACAGTTTGTGGATGTGTGTTCCTGATAGAAATAATTGGTGTTATAATTTTAAAACCCACAAACTTTTGTGACCAGGCTGAGCAACATAGCAAGACCCCAACCCTACAAATAGTAAGAAATTAGCCAGGTATGTAGGTTGGGCACAGTGGCTCATGCCTGTAATCCTAGCACTCTGGGAGGCTGAGGTAGGTGGATTGCTTGAGCTCTGGAGTTTGAAGCTAGCCTGAGCCAGAGCATGATCCCATCTCTTAAAAAAAAAAATAGCCAGGTGTTATGTGGATGCCTGTAGTCCCAGCTACTTGGGAAGATGAGACAAGAGAATCCCTTGAGCCCAAGAGTTTGAGGTTGCTGTGAGTTATAATCCCACTGCACTCTACTGAGGGCAACAAAGTGAGACTCTGTCTCAAAAATAAATAAATAGGCTCGGCGCCTGTGGCTCAACAGTCTAAGGCACCAGCCACATACACCTGAGCTGATGGGTTCGAATCCAGCCTGGGCCCGCCAAACCACAATGATGGCTACAACCAAAAAATGGCCGGACATTGTGTCGGGCACCTGTAGTCCCAGCTACTTGGGAGGCAGAGTCAGGAGACTCGCTTGAGCCCAGGAATTGAAGGTTGCTGTGAGCTGTGATGCCATAGCACTCTATCCAGGGTGACAGCTTGAGGCTCTGTCTCAAGTAAATAAATAAATAAATAAGCCAGGTGTGGTGACATATGCCTGTAGTCCTGGCTACTCAGGAAGCTAAGGGCTGGGGATCACCTAAGTTCAGGAGTTGGAGAATTCAGTGCCACTGCACTCCAGCCAGGGGGAGAGAGTAAGAGTGTCTCAAAAAACAAAAGCTAGCCACAGTAGTTGACACCTGTAATCCTAGCACTCTGGGAGGTGGAGGAGGATCCTTTGAGTTCAAGACCAGCCTAAGCAAGAGCAAGACCCTATTTCTTTTTTTTTTTTTTTTTTTTTTAGACAGAGCCTCAAGCTGTTACCCTGGATAGAGTGTTGTGGCATCACAGCTCACAGCAACCTCCAACTCCTGGGCTCAAGCGAGTCTCTTGCCTCCGCCTCCCAAGTAGCTGGGACTACAGGCACTTGCCATAACGCCCGGCCATTTTTTTGGTTGCAGCCATCATTGTTGTTTGGTGGGCCGGGGCTGGATTCCAACCCACCAGCTCAGGTGTATGTGGCTGGCGCCTTAGCCCGTTGAGCCACAGGCGCTGAGCCAAGACCCTATTTCTTAAAAAAAAATAGAAGCCAGGCGTGGTGGCTCATGCCTATAGTCCCAGCACTGTGGGAGGCCGAGGCAGGTGGATTTCCTGAGCTTGGAGGGTTCGAGACCAACATATTCCTGAGTGAGCCCAAGTAAAAGACCCCATCTCTATCAACAGAAAAGAAGATGTGAGGCATTGTGGCGGGTGCCTGTAATCTCAGCTACTTGGGAGGCAACCGGCAATAGAATTGCTAAAGAAAGAAAGAAAGGAAAAACAAAACAAAACAAAAAACCCCTCCAAACTAAGAAGAGTGAAACCCAGCTGAAATTAAAAGCAAAATAAAAAACACTGCAAAAAAAAAAAAAAGAAGAAAGAAAGGCCAAGCGCAGTGGCTCACGCCTATAATCCTAACATTCTGGGAGGCCAAAGCAAGTAGATTACTTGAGCTCAGGAGTTTGAAACCAGCCCGTGCAACAGCAAGACCCTATCTCTACTAAAAATAGAGAAATTAACCAAGCATTGCTTGAACCCAGGAATTGGAAGTTCCTGTGAGCTGTGATACCATGGCACTCTATCCAGGGTGACAGCTTGAGGCTCTGTCTCAAAAAACAAAACAAGGCTCAGCACCTGTGGCTCAACGGGCTAGGGCACCAGCCATGTACACCTGAGCTGGTTGGTTCGAATCCAGCCCAGACCCGCCAAACAACAATGATGGCTGCAACCAAAAAGTGGCCGGCGTTGTGGCGGGCACCTGTGGTCCCAGCTGCTTGGGAAGCGGAGGCAGGAGACTCGCTTGAGCCCAGGAATTGGAGGTTGCTGTGAGCTGTGATGCCACAGCACTCTATCCAGGGTGACAGCTTGAGGCTCTGTCTCAAAAAAGCAAAACAAAAGAAAGCAAAAAAGAAACCCCACAACCTACAAAATGCATAGGAGGTAACTTGATAGAGCAGATGGAAAGAAAGGCATGTCTACAGCGCCAGCAGGGCCTGTGGAGGGACACTCCATGGAGTACTCTATCTGCTCACAGCAGCCCAGAAGGGGAGCAGTTGATCTGACTAATTTATACAGAGAAGAAACTGAAGCCAACAGCTGGTCAGGCCTTGGAGCTGCTGCCGAGACCACCTCTGAGCATCCACTTTTTCTCAGAGCCCAAGGAACCGGAACCCACAATCTTGCTGTATGACTCACAACAGACAGGGGTCCCCAGAGATGAGCCACCAAAAAGTGATAAGATTCAACCCCCAGCAAAGTTTAGTCATTGTAACTTGGGAACACTGGAATCTGTTCATTTGAAAAGAATGGGGATGAGCCTGGGAGCACTTGATGCAGGTCACCCCTGTGCCTCGGCAGCATAAGAGTTGCAGGCACTGGCCAGGCGTGGTGGTTCATGCCTGTAATCTCAGCACTGTGGGAGGCTGAGGTAGGTGGATTTCCTGAGCTCAGAGGTTCAAGACCAGCATGAGCTGAGTGAGCCAGAGTGAGACCCCACCTCTACCTAAAAAAAAAAAAAAAATGCTGGGCATTGCAGCAGCCACCTATAATCCCAGGTACTTTGGAGGCAAAGGGCAAGAGAATCGCTAAAGGAAGAAAGGAAAGAAAAAAAAAAACACACTTCAAACTAAGATGAATAAAAGCCAGCTGAAATTGAAAGCAAAATTTAAAAAAACAAACAAAAAAAGAATTGCAAGCACTGATCCCTGGAATCCAGAAGTTGGGATATACTGGTACAGCATCAGAGTCTGCTTGCCTGAAACCCCCTCCCTGTTCCCCAGGCCCCACGGCGGGGGGGTCTCATGATTTTTTTTGGTCCTTATGTGACTGAAATTCCACTGTGCAGTAGTCAGGTGTACACCAGTGGTAGAGGAACAAAGCTTTGCACGCATAGCCACACGGAGGTGACTTCATTTGGAGGTCTGTCCCCTTGCGTGTCTTTCTCTTAGGACACAGAACTTCATGGGACAGCACTTCACCTTCAGTGAGGAGAGTCTCAGTGATCTGGATGTTTTTCACTTGGTCCTTAGCAGGCTTTGTGGCCACTGAACCCACCAAGCTCATCTAGGACCAAGTAGGGCCAACATGTCTGGGCCACTGTGTGTGTCTCAGCCCTGGCCCAGAGGGTGTAAGGAAGATACTTTTGTGGGGCACAGTCTCCTATGGAGTGGACCCTCCTCCTTGCCCTCTGACAACCCCAACCATGTGTTCTATTGCAGAGAGACCACAGACAAGTGCTCAGCTCCCTCCTGTCTGGAGCCCTGGCTGGTGCTCTTGCCAAAACAGCAGTAGCTCCCTTGGACCGAACCAAAATCATCTTCCAAGGTAAATATTGTCTGTTTATTCCCTCATGTGATAAAGAAGCTGCCAGGTAGTCATGCCCTCCATGGCCCCACACACTGTGTTTCAGATTAATTTTAAAAATGCTTCTTTAAATTCCATTTAGACACTGTATGAGTTTCCTGAGACTCATCACAAAGGACCTCAAAACAGGTGGCATAGAACAGCAGGAATTTACTCCCTTATAGTCCTGGGGGCCAGAAGTCTAAAATCAAGGTGTCAGCAGAGCCACTATCTCTCTTGTCTCTTCCAGCTTCTGGAAGTTCTAGTTGTTCCTTGGCCTGTGGCTGTATCACTCCTACCTCCACCCCCGTCCTCATATGGCCTCATCACTGTGTGTCTAAGTGTTTGTTTTCTCTTCTTACAAAGACACCAGTCATCGGATTTAGGGCCCACCCTAACCTTAACTGAATTACATCTGCAAAAACCCTGTTTCTAAATAAGGTCACCTTCATAGAGATTAAGGGTTAGGATGGAGAGACATTTTTTCAGAGGATATAATTCAGCCCATAACAACATCTATCTATCTCCCTCCTTGGGTTAAACAATCACAGAAAGGCTAAGATGAAGCTTTCCCTCCCTCAAACAGTTGCCAATTTGTGCCCAGGACCCGGCAGCAGGATGGTCACAGACCAGGCCCCTCTGCCCCTCATCTGTTTGGGAAGAGACAGGCAGGCTTGAGCCAAGCCTTGAGCCAGTTGCCTAGCCTTTTTCTGCCCCAGTTTTCTCTTTCAGAAAATGCAGACATTGGCTCTGTGTCTATGGCTCAACGGGCTAAGGCACCAGCCATGTACACCTGAGCTGGCGGGTTTGAATCCAACCCGGGCCCACCAAACAACAATGATGGCTGCAACCAAAAAATGGCCGGGAGTTATGGTGGGTGGCTGTGGTCCCAGCTACTTGGGAGGAGGAGGCAAGAGACTTGCTTGAGCCCAGGAATTGGAGGTTGCAATGAGTTGTGATGCCACGGCACTCTATCCAGGGTGACAGCTTGAGGCTCTGTCTCAAAAAAAAAAAAAAAAAGAAAAGAAAAGAAAATGCAGACATTGATAATCCTCTCCCGGCTGCCGAGAGGATGCAGTAAGCTAACAGGCGTTTGAAAGGAGCAGGCCTGTGGTTAAAAATGCATGAGCAGGGAGCCAGGGTTTAATCCTGAAGACAGCAGGCACACATGTCACACAGAGACTGTGGGGAAGGCTGCCAGGCCACACCAGAGGCTCCTGGTGACTGCTGCAGTCCTGTATTTCTGGATCCCACCATTGGCCACGTTTCTGGTGGCCAAAGAGACTATAGTGCAGGAGTGAGCTAGGCATCCACAGGGTGAGAGGGGTAAGAAGTGTACCCTTAGTGGTAGCTCACACTCCAGTGTCCAGGCCAGACCCTGGTATGGGGGGGAGGGGTCATGTGGACTGGAAGTTCCGTTCTTTGCAGATGCTCTCACCATCTCTATTGTGCTTTTGTTTTTTTCCAGTGTCTTCAAAAAGATTTTCTGCCAAGGTGAGCTACTAGATCACTGTCCACTGGCTCTGGGGGCATTGGGAGCTGATGGTTCTAGGAGATATCTGGGAGTGGGGACAGGACCACCTGTCCTCCCACCCCTAGCTCTGCCTGAACACTGCTCACCATGAGAATTCACTGGAGACTCCATGATAGGGGTACTGGAGAGCTCTAAAACATATTTTCATGTTTGATTTCTTGTTAAACACAAAGCAGATATTACCTTTATAATAAAGAAAAAAGGTGGCGGGCAGCGCCTGTGGCTCAGCGAGTAAGGTGCCAGCCCTATATACCAAGAGTGGCGGGTTCAAACCCAGCCTCCGCTGAACTGCAAAACAAAAAAATAGCCAGGCGTTGTGGCGGGCACCTGTAGTCCCAGCTACTCAGAAGGCTGAGGCAAGAGAATCGCCTGGGCCCAGGAGTTGGAGGTGGCTGTGAGCTGTGTGATGCCACGGCACTCTACCCAGGGCACGCTACCAAGGGCGATAAAGTGAGACTGTCTCTACAAAAAAAAAAAAAAGGTGGCGCCCTAGCTCCATGGGTAGGGCACTGGCAACATACAGTGAGGCTGGCCGGTTCAAACCCAGCCTGGGCCAGCTAAAAAAACAATAACAACTGCAACAACAACAAAAGATAAAGTGCTTCTACAAAGACAGGCTACCAAACACCAACAAAGATACTCTGCTTAGGGTTCTAAGCTAGCTTTGCAAACCTGGTTCACTTTATAGTCCCAGGGTTGGAGGACTACAGAGGGGTTGATAATGTCGCAGGCTGCACAAACCTAGGCGTAGCACTCATGGGACATGGGGGTGGGGGCTGAGGGAGTTGGTGGCTGCCTGTCCATCCTGGGAACAGCGCGCTCCTAGCCTAGCCTCTGCATTTCAGGGGCGTTTTGCAGACCAACCTGGCTTGCTGGGAGGGAAGGTGGAGGCAGAGGGATGTTGACCTCCCTCCTTCTCCTAGGAGGCCTTCCGGGTGCTCTACTACACCTACCTCAACGAGGGCTTCCTCAGCCTGTGGCGCGGGAACTCTGCCACCATGGTGCGTGTGGTGCCCTACGCCGCCATCCAGTTCAGCGCGCATGAGGAGTACAAACGCATCCTGGGCCGCTACTATGGCTTCCGCGGAGAGTGAGGCCCCACCCTGCCCTCGCCTCCTTGTCCTCCTTCCTTCTCCCCCACCACCCGCTCCTGTCTCTTCCCTTCTCTCATGCCCCATCCCTTTCCCTAACCTTTCCACCCTCACCCCCCTGCTCCCTTTTCACAGAACATACCCCTTCTTTCTTCCTATCCCCACCCACTTCTTTGCATCTCTGCCACCTTCATTCTCCCTCAAGCCCTGCCCTTTACCTCTCCTCCACAAACCTTTCCCCTCTCCCCATCCTCCCTCTTCCCCCCAACAAAATACCAGGCAATTCCTCACTGAGACGCTCCCAAGTGTGCCCCCCATTGACTCTGTTGCACACTGTTCTATTGTCATAGCTCCTCTCCATTCGTCCATTTGTTTCCTTATAGCTCCCCATAAGTCCTAGGGGAGCAGGCCATATACAAAGGGGAATGGGACGGCACCAGCTCTAAATTCAAATGACTTCCACTCAGGAGACGCCATCAGCTGGGGCATTGGAAGCCAGCTCAAACTGGCATTCCTTGGTTGTCTCCACTCCTAGCTGGGAAATGTGGGTGCTCTAGATTGGGCCTGTGTTCATCTGCAGCCCCCTCACTGGGTCTCAATTTCCCCCCAACTGGTTCAGAGCCCTGCCCCCTTGGCCTCGCCTCCTCGCTGGTGCACTAGCTGGAACCACCGCTGCTTCACTGACCTACCCCCTGGACTTGGTCAGAGCGAGAATGGCCGTGACCCCAAAGGAAATGTGAGTCCTACCTTGGTGATGCTGTCACCAGCACCAGGGGCTTTTGTGTGGCAGTGGTTCCCAGGTCAGATCCCCTCTATCAGGCCCCTCGGGTTTGGGTCTGACCACTGCCCAGCTGTGCTGAGGATCCACCCTGCTGACCTTGCCTGGTACAACAGAATAAGCCTCCTGTGATATTCTGCACCTGTTCCAGATAGACGGTAATTTGTTCTCTTATCCTGGAGGTCAGTTTCTGCTTGGATCAAACCAAGAATCTTCATTTCGAATTAGACATAAATACATTAAAATATGTTAAGAATAAAAGAGGGACTGAACCCACTAGAGTGTTCTCCATGGTGAAGGTAAATTTTGGGCTTGGGCATGTCTTTGCTCCCTATTCCAAGGCTTTTGCAACATGGCTATATTAATATCTCTTAAAGAAAGAAAGCATCAACATGCAGATAAACCCAGGCCCAGCAGGCTGGGGGAAGAGCTAAGAGTCTCAGCAGCTCCTTCCTGAACTGGAAAGACCTATGACCCACTTGCTCTGCTGCTCTGTCCTGGCAGGTACAGCAACATCTTTCATGTCTTTATCCGCATCTCCCGAGAAGAGGGGCTGAAAACCCTCTACCATGGATTTACGCCTACTGTGCTGGGAGTGATTCCCTATGCTGGGCTGAGCTTCTTTACCTATGAGACACTGAAGAGTCTGCACAGAGGTAAGGAGAGCTGGGAGCAAGGGGAGGGTAGTCCCAGCCACTTGGGAGGCTGAAGCAGGATGATCCCTTGAACCCAGGAGTACATCTTACCCCTCAACCTACACAGAACCTGGTGAAGGGAGAGTCACCCAAATCATGGGGAAGATGTTCAGACCTCTCAGAACTAAAAAATAAAGTAGCTGGGCATGGTGGTTCACCCCTATAAACCCAGTGCTCAGGAGGCCAAGGCTGGAGGATCTCTTGAGACCAGCCTGAGTAACATATTAAGGCATTCAGGGAAGACTCCCTGGGGACAGCAACTCTGCCAGGGTCACATAGACCTGGAGGCAGGACAGAGGCAAAGGGACTACAACCCTGGATGGAGCAGGCTGGGAGCCCAGGGTCCAAATTAGAACACAGGATATGTGCTCCTCTAAGGAACCAGGATTGCAACCTCAAATGTCTATTTAAGAACAACTTTGTGGTGATGTCCGTAGCTCAATGAGTAGGGTGCCGGCCATATACGCCAAAGCTGGTGGGTTTGAGCCCAGCCTGCACCTGTTGAACAATAATGACAACTGCAACCAAAAACTAGCTGTGCGTTGTAGCAGGTGCCTGTAGTCCCAGCTACCTGGGAGCTGAGGCAAGAGAATCGCTTAAGCCCACTAGTTTGAGGTTGCTGTGAGCTGTGATGCCATAGCACTCTACTGAGGGCGACATAATGAGACTCTGCCTCAAAAAAAGAAAAAAAAAAAGAGCAAGACTTTGTGAAGTCCAGTAGTCACCCAGCATTGATGGCCACCTCACATTTTCACACACACAAAGCATATGAGTGAAACCAACCAAGAATGGGAGGGGAAATGCCCTCTCTTAGTAGGTGGGAGAGATTGAAAAGTATACAAAAGCACAGAGAATAGTTAACTGTCATCCAGCATGAACAGCTTTTAACATTTTACCTTTGCTCCTACATGTTTTTTGTTAAAGAACTAAAATGTTGTGGGTAAAGTTGAAGCCTAGAATCTCTCTCAAGATCTCGCTTTTTTTTTTTTTTTTTGAGACAGAATCTCAAGCTGTCACCCTGTGTAGAGTGCTATGGCGTCATAGCTCCCAGCAACCTCCAACTTGGGCTCAAGCGATCCTCTTGCCTCAGTTTTTCCATTTTTCATAGAGACAGGGTCTTGCTTTTGCTCTGGCTGGTTTTGAACTCCTGAGCTCAAGCAATCCACTTGCCTCGGCCTCCTAGAGTGATAGGATTACAGGCATGAGCCACCATGCCTGGCCTTTTTTTTTCCCCTCAAAGTCTCCTTTTATTGCCCTGGATAGAGTAATGTGGCATCATAGCTCACAACAACTTCAAACTCTGGCTCCATGCCCATAGCTCATTTGTTAGGGCACTGGACACATACACCAAGGCTGGCAGGTTCAAACCCAGCCCAGGCCAGCTAAATAACAATGGTAACTGCAAGAAAAAAAATAGCTAGGCATTGTGACAGGTGCCTGTAATCCAAGCTTCTTGGAGGCTGAGGCAAGAGAATCACTTAAGCCCTAGAATTTGAGGTTGCTGTGAGCTGTGACGCCATAGCACTCTACCAAGGGTGATATAGTGAGACTCTGTCTAAAAATAACAACCTCTGGCTCGGTGCCTGTGACTCAAGCGGCTAAGGTGCCAGCCACGTACTCCTGAGCTGGTGGGTTCGAATACAGCCCAGGCCCGCCAAACAACGACAGCTGCAACCAAAAAATGGCCAGGCATTGTGGCGGGCGCCTGTAGTCCCAGCTCTTTGGGAGGTGGAGACAGGAGACTCACTTGAGCCCAGGAATTGGGGGTTGCTGTGAGCTGTGATGCCACAGCACTCTATCCAGGGTGACAGTTTGAGGCTCTGTCTCAAAAAAAAAAAACCTCCTGGATTCAAGTGATCCTCCTGCCTCAGCCTCCCAAGTAGCTGGGACTACAGGCAACCGCCACAATGCCCACCCAATTTTTCTATTTTTAGTAGAGACAGGGTCTCACTTTTGCTCAGGCTAGTCTCCAACTCCTGAGCTCAGGCAATCCTGCCTCGCCTCCCAGAGTGCTAGAGTTATAGCACAGTGGGCCGCTGTGCCTGGCCCACAGACTGCATGTTTTTGCCCAGCTGGTACATAGATAGCTGTATGTCTTTGCATCTCTCTGTTTTGGATTTCCAGTTCTAAATTTACTTCTGCAAATGTTTAAAGAACCCCTACCTCTATGAATCAGTTGTGGCTTCTTTCTCTTTCATGTTTATGTGTCGTATCTGAACCCATGCTACAGTACTTGTGTAGTTCACAGCCACTTACTTCCATTCTAGGAACCCTGATAGGGGCCATCTGAGGAGGGCACTGGTCTGGGACAGGGCTGGGCAGTGATTCCAGAGGCAAACACTCAGGGTGCATTATTTTACTAGATGTGGCACAGACTCGATTAAGGGTGAGCAGTGACTCTGAGTTGGTTGTATGATTTTGTTTTTTTTTTTGAAACAGTCTCACTCTGTCCCTTGAGTAGAGTACGGTGGCATCATAGCCCACAGCAACCTCAAACTCTTGAGCTCAAGCAATCTTCTTGCCTCAGCCTCCTGAGTAGCGGGACTACAGGCCATATCTTTTGACTAGTTTTTCTATTTTTAGCAGACAGCTCTGGCTGTTATTCAGGCTGGTCTGGAACTCCTGACCTCAGGAGAGACACTTGCTTCAGCCTCCCAGAGTACTAGGATTATAGGCATGAGCCACTGAGTCCGGCCTGGTTGTATGATTTTTTGTGCTTTCTGTCTTTTAAGAAATTTGACTTCTCGATTTTAAGAAGGAGTGACGTGGAGGTGAGAAAGTGGGGTATGCGGGTACATGTGTGCATGTGCTCACAAAGTTGCTCATATGGGTGCAAGTGTGTGGGTGCGGGGACGCTCAGCCCCCCACAGTACCCTCACAGCCCTCACCCCACAGAGTACAGTGGTCGCAGGCAGCCCTATCCCTTCGAGCGCATGATCTTTGGCGCCTGCGCGGGCCTCATCGGACAGTCGGCTTCGTACCCTCTGGATGTGGTGCGGCGGCGCATGCAAACAGCCGGAGTCACCGGCCACCCGCGCACCTCTATCGTGTGTACTCTTCGTACCATCGTGCGGGAGGAAGGCGCGGTGCGCGGCCTCTACAAAGGCCTGAGCATGAATTGGCTCAAGGGCCCCATTGCCGTTGGCATCAGCTTCACCACCTTCGACCTCATGCAGATCCTGTTGCGGCACCTGCAGAGTTAGGGGGCTCTGTGGTCAGCTCTTCTCAGGACGGTGGGCCTGTTTGGTTTTCTAAGCCCTTGGAATAGGATGTGCTTGGTTC